>OX424576.1:33533692-33558692 GCA_949152435.1 Gastracanthus pulcherrimus | reverse complement strand
AGCCTTTTACTGTCTCTTGGATGAGTTCTTTGCCCAGATTACAACAACCTTTATATTTCGAGATATTTGAGGTTACGTATTTAAAATATATTTTTTTTATATCACTTATATCTTGAGAAGTGTACGGTCATTTTTTACTAAACAGGGCTCATTTTTTCGTTTTCTAACGAAGTTTCGAAATTAAAAAGAAATTCAAAGACTTATCGACTCAATGTTTTTTATAACAATTTTTCGAGTTTTGGATGTTTGAGTTTTAGTTTTTCGAGCTTTTTGGTATGTTAGAAATGTATTAAAAATAGCATAAATTACGTATATTTTACAACCGCAAAATTTGGATAGGCTCTTACGCTTCATTTGTTATACACGAAAAAAGTCATATTTAGTTTAAACGCGGTTATATCTCTGAAATCTATGATGGCAAAGCGTACACAAAATTTTAGATGATTAGGAATTCAGTTAATGTTATTACTTGTTAAAGATTTATTTGTAAATGTATTTGTTATTGATAAATACATTTATTTATTATTCATATTATTATTAAATAATAAAAAACAAAAATTCACTGAATTGTACTATAATTACAAATCAAATGATGGTGAACGAATATTATAATGTTTGTATATATGTAACTGTCTTAGCGTAGTAATTTAGGTATGTATGTACGTTAAAATGGATTACTTAAGTTTTGTGTTAAGTGAAAGATAATATTTAATCATTGTCTGGTGGTGAAATATAAATATTTTTAGGTGTATTTTATAGAATACAGATTTAAATAATCTTTTAGATTGTGGTTGTTTTTAAAACGTTTTAAAAACGATTAGAAAAAGTTAGAACCGCATCAATTTAAACGGGTTAAAAATGTTTTAATATATTTGAATTAAGACGTTTTAAAAATGTTGGATAAAAGTTTGAAAAATCACGACATAGAATATATCGAATAAAATTGTTTAAATAGAATTTAATGTTACTAAGAATACCAATTTTTGAGGTACTATCCGCATGACACTTCCAAAACTGGTAATCGCAGTAACATTAAATTCTATTTAAACAATATGCCGACTCTCTGTTTTCTATTTTCTAAATAATTGTTTAAATATTATTATAGAAAAAACGATACGCCATAGGCCCTTTCTTTATCAATAAATAAACATTATAAATTTTTTCAAACAATTCTATTCATTTTGTCACTACGAACTTTAAGTTCCCCGTTATAAACAACCGTATTTGATATCTGGAACGTAAACCTCGTAGCGATTAAATAAATGGAATTGCTTGAAAAAATGTCGGTTATTCTACATTGATAAAGAAAAATCCGAATTTATCGTATTTTCTATAAAAATTATAAAAAAAATATTTTAAAAAATTAAAAATTGAATCGATAACATAGCTATTTTCTCTTGCCTCTTACATTCCCATAAAAAATGCACTGAAAAATGCGCACCTAAGCAACAGAAAAATTAAAAACAAATGGTTATATATTTTTGTGTAAAAATAAATTCTACATCATATGTTACTTGTTGTTTTCGTTTTCATGTTTTTTTTTTAACAAATTTAAATATTTTTTATTAAACAAACAAAATATTTGTTTAGAGGACGTATAAAGAATGGTTCTCGAATGGTAATAATGGAAATATTTGTTTGTTGAACATTACAACTATTTTAAAGTTACAATCACAATGTACGAACACAGAGATTAGATAAAAAAGTAAAAAGCCGGTAAGGTAGAAATCGGGTTGGTATTTCATATCCCCTTGATTGCTAAATAATAAAAAAGTGTTACTTGTTGCCGTTATTGTCTTATCAAAATCAATTTTTCATATATCATATAACAACAATATATTGTTTCTATTATGGTTTATATATAATCAGAGGCGTCGAGTAGGATATGGTAGCTCTGGTGAAACCAGACCTTGCTAGCCTAAGGGTATGGAAAACCAGACCTAGAAAACTAAAAAAAAATATTAATAAATTAACTTAAAAACTTTTAAAGAAAAGAAAGACGATTTAGAGTATTTGTATCATTATAAGTTTGAATTTCGCGTTGTTCGATATATCGTTCATTTCATATCGACCTCGGGAAGAAGAAATTGAAAATGCAAGAGCTTTAGGTGTGGAGGAACCTAGATTGCAGCGCCAAAGGAAAGTTCCTAAGCGATTACAATCAAATCCAAATAATGAAAGTCATGTTTTTGCGAATGAGAAAGATTTTTATCGAAAAATGTATTTCGAGATTGCGGTTTAATCTTTTAAATTTCAAATTAAAAATCTCAAAACGGGGGGGGGGGGGGAGCTTACTAAAATACCACAGCTAGGAAAAAGTTAAGACGACGCTCTTGTATATATTGCTTATACGTTAACGAAATTCAAGAGTCTGATTAGCAGAGTGGTCAACGTAAGCGCCTATAACTGTAAAATTGTTGGTTCGAGCCCGGTTCAGGGCAACTTTTTTACATTTTATATTTATTTTCTCTCGTTCTGAAGTACATGCTGGAGCACATGCGAAACACGTGATTAAATGGGTTAATTTCGTCACGTGCTTTTATACATGCTCCTGCACATGATTTATCCCGTGCTATTATATGTGTTACGATACGTGATTTGACACATACTTTTATACATGATATTGCACATGATTTGGGCGTGCCTCTGTACGTATTTTAGTACGTGATGATTTTAAGCATGGTGAGGAATTACAAAAAAGTTGGAAAACATAATTATGCTCAGCATTGACTCGAAAATTTGGACGCTGCTGCAAATGCAGTCTTAAACGGCAAAATGTCGCAAAGAAAAGCAAGTGCAAAATTTAAGGTTAGCAAAACAAGACTCCACCGCAAATAAAAAGATTTTAGAACAAACGAAGGACATAAAGACAATGCCAGTAAGACTGCTCCAACAACACTTATATTAGAAGAAGTACAGTCAATCGTAGATCATTTGACCATGCTGTCAGATTATAGCTTTCCAATAAACACTTTTGAAATTCGTTGCTTTGTGAAAATTTACTTAGATAAAACAAACCAAAAAATTGAGCGCATCAAAAACAATATGCCTGGTCCTGACTGGGCCTTTTCATACCTTCGTCGTCGCGACAACTTGTCTCAAAGAAAAGCAGCTAAAATAAAAAAGCAACGAGCGGCTGTACGCCACAAATAGAATCAGAATATTTCGATAATTTAAATAAATCCATTTTTGGAGTCCCACTTGAAAATATATGGAATTACGATGAGACGAATCTCTCTGATGATCCAGGGAAGAGTCATCTCAAAAAGAGGCTGTAAATATCCAGAAAGGATAATGAATGCAACAAAAGCTTGTCATTCAATTAAGTTCTGTGCGAGCGCCAAAGGAGATCTCATGCCACCTTATGTGGTCTATAAATCAGGATGTTTGTGGAATTCGTGGATAGAAGGTGGACCAAATAAAACAAGATACGATAAACCAGTGAGTGGTTGATTTGATAAAGCTAGTTTCGAGGATTCGTTCATCAAATTGGTGATAATCTCAGTTCTCACTTCAGTTATGATGTATTAAAATTCTGTGCCCAATACAGTATTGCTTTTGTGGCTTTACCTGCGAACTCAACACACTTGACTCAACCACTAGATGTTTTTTTCTTTCATCCCCTCAAAGTTTCGTGGCGCAGAATCCTTTTAAATTGGAAAGAGAGTAATAAAGGATCATAATAAATTGGTGTTACCCGGACTACTAAATAAACTTTATTCTGAATTGGTATACAAAACTTCTTGCATTGTTTCAGGTTTTATAAAGTGTGGTATTGTACCTTTACATAAGGAGATGATTTTAACGATTTTAACAAGAATACCAAAAAATGTGCAAGAAGCAAGCGATGCTGTAGATACTCCATCACGAATCAGTACTTCATTCTTAGAGATTTTATCATAAACAGAGGCAGGGTGATAACACTGAGATAACTCGAAAAAAAAAGAAAGAAAGTTTATATTACACTAGGTAAAAGTATTACTGCATAAGACCTACTTAATGAAGGACAAGATCTATCAGAGCCAATGAAATCAAGATCTTGTAGGAAAAAAATGGAACTATGTGATCAACACTTAAATAACGTTTGTAATTAATAAAATGAAGCTGATGAATTTTAGCTGGAAGAACAAGAAGAGGAATTTTATACAGAAAACAATGAATTTTATAAATAACTTTATAGAGAAATTGAGGAGAATGAAGTAGAATGCTTTGATAGCATTGAGTCTTATGTGATTATAAAGTACGAAGGCGAATACTTTCCAGGACAAATTAAAGCCTTAGATGATGATGAATCTGCTGAGGTTAGCGTAATGATAATGAGAGGATTAGACTGGGCATGGCCCAAAACAATAGACAAAATTTGGTACACAAAATGTTGTAATTAAATTATCATTTAATGTAGCAATTAAAATATATTTGTTATATTGGTTACATTGCAGACGCGAGGCTAAGTAGATTGCGCGCGTAGTCGGTCTACAGCTATACTTCCTGTACACCGCATCTATACGGACAGTGTACATAAACGAGGGAGATGAAGAAATGGTGTGCCAACTGTTTAAAGCTCTCTACGGCCTTAAACAACGTAGCCGCGAGTGGATAAAGAGCCGAAAGCTGGATAAAGTTTTGAGAAAGCTGAACTTGACCCGCCCCAAGTTCGAAACATGTATTTACTACTACATCAACAACATGAGACTGATTATAATTGCAATATTTGTCGACGATATTTTGGTATTTTTGAATAGCATCGACTTTATTCAATGATTTAAAGAATCGCTGCAAAGTATCTTCTCTGTCAAGCACATCGGGCCGATCAAAATATATCTAGGAATTGACGTCACCAGGAATCGTGAGAAAGGCATCATCAAGTTGAGAGACCTCGAGAAGTTAAAGAAGATACCGTACCAAAGTGCTGTCGGCGCTCTTATTTATCTCACTCAAGCAACTCGCCCGGACCTGGCATAAGCAGTGAGCAGCATAAGTCGTTTTAACATCCGTTATAACACTACGCACTGGGAGGTAGTAAGCGCATTTTTAGGTACCTGCAGAAAACCAAAAACCTTTGGTGCAAGTTGGGCAGCTGACTCCGATGACCTGCGGGCAGTGTCGGGACGCCTTCATATTACAAGGCGGAGCTGTAAGTTGGAACAGCAGACAACAACATACAGTGGAACTGTCGTGCACGGAGGCAGAGTACTTGTCTCTGACATCTGCCAGTCAGGAAGCAATTTGGCTACGGAACCTCGCAGTAGAACTCGAGATATAACCACGCAGACCTGCTCTTGTCTACTGCGACAATAAAGGTGCAATAGATCTGAGTAAAAATGCACGCTTTAGTTCTCGTACTAAACATATAAATGTGCGGTATCATTTTCTGAAGGACAACATACAAAGTGGAGAATTGGATCTGCGGTTTGTATCATCAGATGACAGCTGAGCCACTCATAAAAGCAACATCGAACTCAAAACTGAAGAAATTCAACGAGGAAGTTGAACTTTAAGGCGTTTAATTCTGAAGACTATTAATGTGATAGATTTATAATATGTACAAAATGTTTGTTATCTCTTTATAAGAGAGAAAATTTTTTAATTGAGGAGAGATGATGTAATTAAATTATCATATAATGTAGCAATTAAAATATATTTGTTATTTTGGTACCATTGCAGACACGACGTCAAGTAGATTGCGCGCATAGTCAGACTACAGCTGTACATATTACCTAATAAATATCTCTGTCTACAATATATATTATCTCCAAATCCTTCATTGTATATTCCATTCCCGCATACTCAACAACACAAAAGATAAAATTATTGAAGTCATAGATGAACCTAAATTGAAAACATCGCTCAGACAAAGGTCACGTCGACTACTCTATAATGTGCCGAAATAGTTAAATATAGAGAATCTATTGAATAGACTTTATTAAATATTTTTTATATTACTAATTACATAACATATTTACTTATTTTAAATACAAAAAACCTGTGATCAAATATTAACATAAGAATGTATTAATAAGTATAAAGAATCTGTGATTTAAAGTTGATATAAGATTTAATAATAAATGGCACATCTAAATATAAAATTACAACAAAATGTGATTAAATATGATTGAATAAACATTTCTAAATATATTAAATTTATTAGTCAATTATCATATATTTTTAATTTTTAAGTTAAAGCCTACAACAGACGAATTAATACAGAAATTTTCGCGAATGGTCCAAGTTAAGCTGGTGTGTGAGGTGTCTTGGACCACCATATTTTTTGAGTTTTATTTAATAAAAAAAAAGCCAAAAAGTGTAAAAATAAAATTGAATAGAGTATATCCAGATGCAAGTATGTGTCCTGGAAAAAATTTTAAAATCGTGCTGTTACAGTGCGATACAGTACTCTAAAGTCAAAAAGTAGTCCAAGTCACCCTGTAGTACGGTATATCTATATCGTTATAGTACAGTATATGCAAAAGTTAATGCCGTACTTTAGTTTACGGTTCTTTTTCTAAACTGAAGCGTTTTCATTATAAATATTATCCTATGAACGTATTATTATGAACGTCTTTAATGCTAGAGTACACCTAAAGGGGTCAAAAAATCAACTTTTTTATTTTTTGATGAAACGTTAAATAGCTTCAAATTATTTTTTAAAGCATCCTATATAAGTTTTTTTGAATATTTTTTCAGTATTTAATTACATTGACTTATATGCAATTTGCAATCTTTAAAAACGTTTTTCTAAGCACTTCTTTTTTAGCCTTAAAAATGCTCCTTGCGCAGTGAAATAATTTGAAACTTCACAGAATTATTATTTTTTACATTATGAACATATAGTCAGAGCGATTTTTCATATAATCCTCGTATACACATTTTCCACACGAACTTATGAAATATAATTATGTATTACTTTTTGATTTAAGTGAGTAAAATTTATATACGTGGGTTATATGAGAAATCGCTCTGACAATGTGTTTATAATATAAAAAACAATAATCCTGTAAAGTTTCAAATCATTTCACTACGTGCATTTGTACAAGGAGCATTTTTAAGGACAACAATGAAGTGCTGAGAAATACGACTTTAAAGATTGCAAATTGCATACGAACCAATGTAATTAAATGTTATAAAAATATTCATAAAACTTATAGTACACAAAGTCTTTATCTTTAATTTCCGAGTTATTTATTCCATCGCCTATTCGTAATAATATTATTAACGTCTTATACTACTGTTTTGTTTCTCTGTAAAAGCCTTTCACTTCATCGCCTCTATGAATATAAATTACATTTTTACAGTGAAGTAGTTCACTGCAATTGTCTAATATATTAGACATTTTATAAATGTGACGTATGAATTTTTTAATCGCACAAACTTTAATTGTAAGTGTAAAAGTATCCTAAGGTGGCTCTAGCATATATATAAAATACTAAATAATCTTGTAATTTAACATTATTTTTAGCACTTTACTGAAATATAATTTGAGGTAAAATTAGGATTTTTATGTTTAGTAAAATTACGTGGATTATAAGAAAATAATTATTTTGTTCCTTCATGGGACACTAATACATAATTATGAGGAATTTTACAAAAAATTTGCACTTAGACGGTTCAAAAAGTAACAAAAGAATTGGGATTTAAAGAGTACCGGTGGATCCGCGCTTGTGGAGGAAAATCAAACACGATCATAGCAGTCATTTAGCATTAATTTATATGGGGATGAGTCAATTATTATTGAAAATTAAGCCAATTAATGAAGATTTTGTAATTTTGCCAAGTGAATACCTTCCTGTAGTATTTATATTGAAGAAGTATAGTATGTTGTGTACCGAGGGCGGTTTTTACCGCCTGTGTGGATTTGCTGTACGAGTCGGAGGCGAGCAAGCACGAGCCGAAGGTGAGTTCGTTTTGCGAGCCGAAGACGAGTACTGCAAACACAAAAGGGCGGAAAAAGCCTCTCGCCCATGGTGCACACTGTATTTCTTTTACACATGTTATAAACGGCCACTTCCTGTCCGCTTGAAATGAACGAAAAAGCGTGAAAATCATGTATGTGTAACAAAAAATATTTTAAACTCAAAGCATGTTATATTGTCAAGAAAATTCAAATTTTCAATTTTTTTTAACTTTAATTTTGCTTGTATAACTTGGTTTTATCAGAAAATTATGACAGACAAAAAACAACTATTCTATCAGTACTAATAATTTAAAATCAAAAATATAAAAATAAAAATAACCTTAAAAAAATCTAAAAATATTGAGTTTTCTCATAATATAAAACAAGCTCTGAGTTCAAAATATTTTTTCCTTCAATATAATTACGACTGGAACGTATACACATGATAATATTACAATTTAATTCATAAAGTAGCTAAATTTTCAATAATAATCAACTCATCCCCATATAAACTAATGCCAAATGACGGGTTTAATTTTCCTCCACGAGGGCCGCGCCACCGGTCTCTTAAAATTTCAATATGTAGTCAAGGCATACCTGTTGCGTTGCAAGTATGTGCATGTATCTCGAGATGGGAGGTTGACACGCGATCGGAGCGCCAGGCATTATAATTCTTCGACGTGAAGGACGACGTGAGACCTGGTTGGGTTTTTCCGACAGCAGCTCCGACCAAAAGCGATGCTTTTTTGTTCTGTTATAGCCGCCAGCGAGCGTCGAGGAGCTTTGCTGGCCTTTTTCACTTTTTTCCGCGTTGATTGCGTAACCGCCAGCGAGCATCGAGGAACTTTGCTGTCCTTTCTCCTGTTTTTTTGTGGCGATTATGTAGCCCCCAGCAAACATAGAGGAGCTTTGCTGATCTTTCTCCTGTTTTTTCGTGGCGATACGCTAATAACCTGCGCTCAGGTATGTCAATATAATCGAAAACCCGACTTGAAAACACATGTACGCGACATCAATGTCATTTTCACTCAATTTGTGAACGAACGAATGTGGACGTCGTGCGTCCTTGGTTAAAGGGCAGGACATCGCATGTCCTCAGCCGGAGAATTCACGTGAATTTTTTAGCCAATTTAACCGTCAAAACCTTCGTCCTCCTTAATTCGTCCTCGACTGTGACCAGCGTTGGACCTCGAAAGATTCAGAAAGTCCAAACGTTACGTTCAGGTCGTTCACTATACTATTAGACTAATAGTACAGTCAACGACCTGAAGGTAGCGTTTGGACTTTCTGAATCTTTCGAGGTCCAACGCTGACTGTGACATAAATGTATCGTTATGTCACAGTCAGCGTTGGTTATTTATTGTGAAACCATTTCAATTTCTTCTTAACAGAGTTATTTATATTTTAACTATTAAATTTATACATTAAAGTAAATGTGAAAAAATCAAATAAACGTTTTAAAAAATTTACATATGTATTTATATTTATGTATATTTATTATTATTATTTATTGAAAGAAATTCCTTATTTAAATTAATTATCAGCATAGAAAAAAAAACAAATAATAAACTTACAAGTATAATTCATAGTACACATTGAAATATTAAATATTATGAAATAATCAATGAAGCATAAAATAAAAGGCTATTTTCATTATTTTTTTACCCTTTTTTTGTAACGAATGTTTTATTTTTTTTTGAGTAATTAATTGTATTGTTTTGAAAACCTGAAGATATGTGAAGATAAAGTAGGTAGGAAAAATGAATAATAACACATTACTAATGTCTTATCGAACTATGCAGGTTTGCTCAAAGGGAAGAAGAGAAAGCTTGTGATCACAAAACAACACCTCTAGAACCATTTTTTTTCGTTCTAAAGGTCATATAATAAATACTATAATAAAACATATTATGTACTCATAAAGATTTTAACATGCAAAATAGACCTTGTACAATTGGTTTACACGTACTTACATTAATTTCTCTTATGGTAATTTAACATGAAAATTATAAACTAAAAAAGGTTATCATTGATATAACAATTACTTGACTTTTAAGTATGAAACAGTAATAACCACTCATGCTAATGCACGATTTTCCGCCTTACGCATAGTTTACGTAAACGTATTATTGTATGCAAAACCAAACACAAACGAAGTAAAATGCGCTTTTTACGTCTACTATGACGAAAAACAATGTGCGTACCTCAGGCGTAGAACTTAAGGTAGTTCTAGCATCAATCTAGTTAAAACTGCAACTTTTGAAAAAAAAAAACTTTTCTGTTAGCGAGCGTTACGTTATTAACGCTTTTGCGAAAATTAACTCTTAAAAAATACAATTATACATATAGATCGAACAATTATATTAACCGTATTTATTTTATTTATATATAATAGGTTTGATGCAAACGGTGATTTGACTCTGATTTTGAGGTTGAACGTACTAAAAATCACATTCAATTCGCTATGTTAAGCGACAAGTGGCGCCTCTCTGTTGGCCAAAGTTTGAAAAATGCCCAGTTATATACATCATTTTCTTCTATGTATTGAACAAATTTGTGATGTAATTTATTATTCTGTATTTTATTAGATAATTGGAGACACCATTTTTACACCTCTTACATTTTCAGGCGCACTTTCGAACGACACTTTGGGAGGCTCGCAAAGTTTCGAACTTTGGCCACCAGGAGAGTGCCACTTTTCGTTTAACATAGCGAATAAGTAATTGCATTCTTAAATGTCTCGCGACCCCATTTTTTCATTGTATTTGTATATAAAGACACTAGAAAGAATAATGATTATTTTGATAGTAAATTTAACTTTTTAACTTTTCTACAAATACATGAATTCTTCAAATGAACGACGAAAAATTAAATTTTTTTATAGTTAACGTGCTAAAAATGCAAACTTTGGAATTGAATATTTTTTAAAATGTATCGCAAGCTGTGCTAAAATTTTGGCCGTGTACATCAAGATTTATTTATTCACCAATATACGTGAACATAACATGCTAATCTTATAAAAGAAGTCATGCTTGGACTACCTTAATACATTTAAAGTTCTACATTACGTCTTTCGTACGAAGAGTACGCTTTATTTAATAGAAATAAACTTTACGTGAACTGGCCGAGCTGGTCGGATTACCAAGTCTGCTAGAATTGGTACTTCATGTGCAAGATCAATTGGTTCCAGAATAAAATGTTGCAAAAGATGGGCAATTGATGCTTTTAATTCCATCATCACAAATTTTTGACCTACAAAAAAACATTAACTCATTAACAAACACTCATATGGTCTCACTTTATTTCTTTGATCGAGATCGTTCATTATAGTAGTAATAACGTTTTAAAAACTTTTGGACAGCCCACATAATTCTTTACTATTTAAACTAAAAAGAACTTAAAGTATACATGAACAGCAAAAATATTGAAATAATATTATAATGCTGGAAAGTATGAAGAAGAAACTTTTGACACTTATAAAAATGCATAAATTTAGCACGTAAGTAATTTTTTGAACTGAATCTTCTTACGGCGCGCCTCGGTATTTTGAATGGGGTATGAATTGATGGTAAGCATCACGTTCGAATAGATATGTAATAACAGATTTGCAGAAACAGGTGAGCAGTTAGCATGCTAACGATCAATCAACGTCTCGTATCAACGGTCTATCGTTCGCCGCCCTCGCCCTATAACCCCCCGGAGCGTTGTGACTTGCGGTTGCAAAAATGAATTAGCGTTATTAAAATATATAAAATAATACAATATAAATATTGTTAGGCATTGTAGAATGCAGATGAAATAAGTTATTTAAACGTCAGCTGTATTTTACTCAGAGATATTGTTTACGCTGACCTTATTAAGGATTTATTATCGTTAAATAAATTCAGAAATTCGTTATTTGTCTATACTACCTGGAACAATAGTTGATTTTACTGTTAAGCATAAAGATTGAAATGAGTTTTTACAGATTATGATTGCTTTTAGGACAAGAAAGGCATGGCATATAGGAGAAGTGCCAAAATGACAATCTATTCATTATTATCAACGAAATTTTATTTTACTTATACTATTGTTTGCGCTAACCAGGATGCAGGATTTATTTTTTTATTGCAGTTTTCCAATTTCTGAATTAACATTTTATTAAATTAGGTCCACGTATGCGCCGTGTCAAAAAACAGCACTCACTTTAGTACCGCTCTGTAGGTATAAAAAAACGCTTAATCCAGACCTGCGTTACAAAAAATATGGTGTCCCCCACGGGCAAGTGGGTCTTTTTGACCTCATGTGTTTGCATTACTCGTCTCCGGCTTGCGGTAGGGGAGAACGGGGTAATGTCGGTCACTGGCTAATTCCGGTCACCCTTATTTTCAACAATCTAAACATTTTTAGGTAATAATTCTAATAGTAATACAAACGCAACATAAAAGTCAATTAATCTAATGTCCAAATAACCTTTTATTCAGTTTTATTAAGGAATTATATACAATCAAAGTTTAGGTCTACATTTCTTATAAGAAATCTGGTCTACAAAATAAACTTTTATGCATATGATTTGTTACTTTATGCAGTTATTTTTTTCAACTTTATTAAATCGAACAATCTAAGAATACGAAGTAGTGAAAAAAAAAGAGCATAAACATATTGCCATTTTGTCATTTCAATTTATATTACTAAGCAAAATTGGGGTAATATCGGTCACAATGGTATTTATATGACGTTCTCGAAAGTGTTTTTGATTCAACAGTGGTTATGTGTTACATATCTCACTATGTAAGTGCGAATAATAACGCGACTAATAATATGAAGGCTATAAAAGTAACTTTTTAATAGTGACCGGAATTGTACCAATGCTGACCTGTATTACCCTTTGATGTGGAGTAAATCTGGTTGAAATGCTTTTTTTTATTTCGTCTAAGTCAATGGCTTGAACTAACATAATAATTTTTTAAAGTTGATAAAAAACCATTTGAAAGTGGAAATAACAAGCACGTTTGCTTAGGTGACCGTCAATACCCCATTCGCCCTACGCACTAGCATTCGGCTCGTGCTTGCTCGCCTACGACTTGTACTGCAAACTCCACACTCGGCCAAAAAAGACCCACTTTTCGCCCCTGGTACACAATATACTATTTTGATGTAGCTATGGTCAGAGTGGAGCAGAATTTTGATAAAGTACCTCATTTCTTTTACAGACAAAAATGCATAAAAGCAACTAAAAAAATAAAAATAAAAATTATATAAATTATGAAATACATTACTTGTTCAATGTAATAGTATTTTTTTTAATCCTACTCCACTTCGAGTATAGCCGTATCAAAAACAAACATTTTAAGCCCTAGTTCATGTAAAATGGTCCAGCGGTGTAACTACGGAACCCTGTGGTAAATGCATTTTTCTTCGATAACAGGGTCCATACAAGCATGGAAGAGTAGGGATGCTATTGTTGATAACATTAAGTATACTAGGGCTTAAATTATAGGTAAATATAATATATTGTGACACAAAAGTTTCAAATTTTGTCTAAATGAAAAGAAAGAAAATTATTAACGTGCAAAGTTTATGCATTTTTACGGGTATCAAAATACAACAGATATATTTAAATAAATCGCAATCTTAGTATTTCCTTTATAAGTTCCTTGGCATTATTACTGAATTATAATTTAAGTCAATAATAGACTTTAAACAACAAAATACAATATTAATATTTATATTGGAATGCATTTCAGTATTGATTAATTATTTGCTAAATTGTAATAGTAATAAGGTTGTTAATTTACTATATTTTTTATATTTTTTTAACCCTCCTGTGCAGTAATATCAAGTGTGCAGGAGGGTTAATAAATTGCTTCAATTTAATTAGATTATAGTTCTGCTTCATTTACCAATACAATTGCGTGGCCCAGCGCTAAATGGAAGGTAAGAAAATGGATGTCGACCTCTTATTCTATCAGGTGAAAATCTCTCTGGGTCAAATTTATCCGGTTCTGGCCAAAAATTTGCATCTCTATGAAGATCGTAGATGTGTACATGCATGATTGCTCCAGCAGGAATTAGATGATTTTCTAACAATAATTTCAAAAAAACGTAACTATAAATAGTAAATGACAAATCATCGAAAAAAGAATGTGATTACTTTCTAAGAAATTTAACTCATACTCAATTGTAAATCTTGGGTTATTTTTCTCGATATAAACGGCACACTTGGGTAAAGTCTCAAGGATTCTTTAATACACATTTCAAGATAGTGCAATTGTTGAATTTCAGAGTATCCCATTTTACCGCCACTTTTTTTTAAAACGTCATTTACTTCAAGTCTTACACGATGCTGAAAAAAAATTACTCATTAGTACCAGAATGAAAATAATTAATTAGAATTGAATATAATTAGCCAATAGAATGCATGGAGCAGAAAGGAATGGAACGTAACGGGGAAGGGCAGTGAATGATAGGTCGGGACGATAAGTTATTTTACTTTCTCCCTTAGAACCCTTAGATATTCGTAGTTATATAAATCTGGTGTAATCTCAGGTAACACGTATTGAAATATCCCCGCCGAATTCAAAGTTATTTTAACCGTTGGGTGAATATGATTGGTAAAGTATTTATTTATATAAGTTTTTATTTTGAATTCCGTCTAATCGATAAAAATGATAATACTTAGATTAAAATAAACCTCAATTATGATAATTTTTTATTTTACTAGTTATAATATTTTTATAATTTGAAATAAGTTTTCTTTTCAAATGATAACTTATTGATTAAAAGAAAAATATCGAAAAATATATTTTCTTGCCTGAATATCCTTGTACTCAGCTAATAGTAATAAAGCAAAACATAATCCCATTGCTGCAGTATCGTGTCCCTGAAATATAAATTTATAAATGAATATGTCGTTACAGTAAAACCTCCAGGCACTGTGAAATTTGAGACTAACTGTCTTTGCACTGTGAATGCCACGTTAGCCAACCAGCGTCGATCACCAAGGCCGTATTTAGGGCACATAGTTTTAGATCAATTGATTTCCATATTGTTCTATTTCCGTTCCAATGCGTTCTATCAATGGAGCGTTCAGAACCAAAGCCAAATAAGTCTATTTTCAAAATTCAATAAGATTGCATTAAATTTTGAAATTTTTACAAATCCAGTCATTATTTATCTGATTTAATAAACTATGCAATCGATAAGAAGCATATTCAAGTGTTTGTTGCAGTGGTAGTTAATAAACAAAATTCTTGTGCTAAAAAATAACTCATTTCTAGCTCCTTAAAAAACATTTACATTAAATAAAATATAATTACATTGTAGCTACAAAAAAATTATAAGTTTATGTTTTCAAATTACATTATCGATTTCAAAATATTGTAAAATAGAGAAATTGCTATAAAATTTGGAGAGATAAATTAATGTATCTTTAAAATTATATTAGATTTAGAATTGTTATCAAAAAACGATAAACTGAGCATTGTTTGATAAAATATGGCTACGCTGTTCACGAAATATAAGAGATAAAAGTCATTTTCAAAACATATATTATCTCAAATATTTCGCAATACAAAGGTCTTTATGATTTGCTGCTGATTTATTCTAGTAATCGTTGGAAATAAAAATTGTTTTTTTTTTCATAAAATAATTTCTTCTCCGAAACATAAAAGAATAAAAACTCAAAAATTTGACTAAAGATTCTTCTCGGTAAGTAGTAATCTGCATGAATTTTTTCTTGTTTCTATAATTCCATTCCAAGTTATACAGCCGTGGGTTCCCACTTTTCATGTTTTTGAGATATTAAGGTTTAAAGTTTTTAATTTCCATTTAAACTGATGTTAAAAAAATTCATAAATAGTAATATGGTCACTTTTTTTATACTTTTTTGATTTTTTGCATTTTTATCTAAAAACATACTATTTAAGGATACCAAAATCGTTCGAAACTCAATTTTCAAAAAAATGAACTTAAGTCGTTTTTCCGGGAAACCCACAAATATATTTTTTACGTGACTTTTTAGTGTATAACAAAAATTTCGGATTGGTAAAAATAAGTAATTTTAAACTATTTCAAGTGAATTTGCACTGAATCAATAATATTATTTCTAAAATATTAAATAACCCGAAAAACTAAAATATAAAAATCAAAAATACGCTAAAAACATAAGTCCCAAAAAATTTTTACCGCGTATATTCGAGATATGCTGGTATACCTGCACACATACACACCATCACATATACACACACACAATTACACACACCCATACAACATTTTTCTAAAAGTATAAATATTTTGATTCCTAAGGTCTCAAAGCATGTTTCTATAATGATTTTAGCATAACTTTTTTTATAATCAAAAACTTCCTCTATAAAGAAATAATTTCGCCAATGTTTTCTAAACTTGGTACACAATGCACTACTCATACATAGCGACGGTTCTAGAAAAATCACAGTGCTAGGATGTTCCGCAGTCACAGTGCAGAGAGGTGCACGGTACCGAGAGTCACAATGCCTAGATGTTCTACAGTATATAATACGAAATTTCGAACAAAACTTTTAAATATTATGCATAATAGTATTTTATTACTCAATGTTATCTGCTATCAAAAATCTCATTACCTCAAAAATAAACGTGTCCACTTCTTCTTGGATTCCAGCATCATCTATTTGAGCTTCATTCCTAGATGATGCAATAAGAAGATCCAACATTGCCAGTCGCTTTTTTCGAACTATAAAGAAAAATAATTCAATTATAACGATATATATTAATTCGTGTATGATTATTATTATTAAGTTTAATTATTAAATATTAATAAATACATAAATATTCATCAGGCTGTAGATATGATATGTATATCGATAACACGTAATCAACAATTTAAAATAACAAAAATTATACACTAACATAAAAATAAATCAAGTAAATTTAATTATTATTCATTAAGTTATAATCAATGTGTGATTGATTACTTCCAAAAATTTGGGCATCTTCTTCATTATCGATTTCATCGGTCACAAGTTGATTCAAATAACGGTACCTTGATTTGTCGTGATACTCTTTCCTCTCGTTTATAATCTGTAAAAGAAAGGTAATCGTTATTAAAATATCGATAAGAAGAAAAAACAAAAATTACTTTTTTTGAAAATCCAAGTAAAACATTCAGAGCTTCAGCTTGTTCTCGGCCTTTCTGTGTCCATTTAAAAATTGATTCTACACGAAACCACGGTCTCGCAATTCTGAAAAAAATTTCTTATTTAAACTCAGCTTTCTTACAGAAAAAAGCTTTGTAATAGTAAGTGGGTTTTGTGAAAAGCGGCATAGAAAATATGTTTCAAGACCCTAGAAAATTATACTTATCCTAAACCTAGGAAGCTTTGAACCACTTTCAAATTTCATATTACTCATATGGGCAAATCCGCAGTACTTTTGACTTTTGAGGAACCGAACACATTTTTTTATTTAGAGGCACATGTTTGAACCAAATATTTTCTCTTTAGTTATCTAACAAATAACCAAAATACTGCGTTAATCATTTTTAACCGTCGCGCCTCTATACAAATTCTTTATCTTATTCAATTTAACTATTTTAGCCATACATTTTTATATTTTCATGCAACTTTGTTTGGGTTGCTGATTACGAATCTGAAGTCCAATTTTCAAAATTCAAATGACCGAACCAATGTGGCGGACAAAACTAATCCGTCCACCATATTAGACCATCCATTTTGGATGTTATATTTTGTCATTATATAATATATACAAAGATAACTTATGTCTAAGAGGCTATGCGATTTCATTAGATTTTCATCCAAGCTTAAAATGTGGCAAACACTGCGTGGGTGGAAAAATGCGCTCAGTCCACTTCTCATATAAAAGAGCTATATGAACTCAAGTATTCATTCAACGATTTCTGAGGAAAACTCTACTATCAATAATAACAGATTAAATTTGGTTAGACGATATCAGCGGTTTATACCAACTTGTGTCAAAAAAAACGTCGCTGCCAATTTATTCGCCCTTAGCTTCCTTAAACTTTATAAACTGTTTCAATATGAAATTATTTTTTCTATTTAATACTGTGGTAAAAAATAATATTTTACTATGTCGAGATATATGTATATATTTAAATTTTGTAATTTAAACTTATGCAAAAGCGTGGCATATTTTATGAAACAATATTGTTGATTAAAATACTTTTTAATGTATGTAATGCATACTATTTTTATGAATAAATTTAAGAAAATATGATAACATGTAACTAAGAAAATCTTAAAAATGTTCATTAAGTGTAATAATTCAAGTTAGTTATTCAAAATAATTTATTCAAACTCATTTTAACTGTGAACTCAAATTTTAACTCAATTAAATGTTATTCCTTACAAAATTGGATTGGAAAAGAAAAAAAAAATATATCGATTGACTAAAAAATACTCTACATTCTTCTCTTATTTTGAAACCATTAAATAAAATTTCTTTTACAAATTATTGGAGTAAACGCACATTTTTCTGATAAAAACAGGGTTTTTTAAAAAATGTTCTTTACGCACACCTATTAGACAAAATCTATTTTAAATAATTCAAGAAAATTTGTAACTATGAATGAATAAAAGTTAATATTTTGGACTATGTTTAAACTCAATTTATGGTCTGCAATAAATAAAACATTTTTTAAACCTATGCAAAAGTATAGCATAAATTATAAAAAAATATTTAAATTATGTAAAAACTTAAAAAGTTTTTGCATATCAAGTTACATTTTTTTCAATTGTCAATAATAAATTTTATAACAAAATAATTATTGATTAAACTAAATTTTATTTATGAATATAATGTATACTACTTTTACAAATAAAATTGTTTCGTATTTTTGTAAGTTTGTTCAAGTTTATGAACAACAGATTTATTCATTAATTACAAAAATATCATAAAAATGAAAATACGGTATAAAACAAAAACGAATTGATGATTCGTAATTTTCTTTTTATTTCAAACTTTATCAAAAAATAAAAAAAAACTTTGAAAGGCAAACAAATACTGCATAATACTAAAAAAACGATATCATAAAAATGAATAAATGTTATAAAACAAAAACAAATCAATAAATCTTAAAAATTCTTCTTGATTTTAAATCTTTGTTGACAAATGTAAAAATGAGTTATAATTAGTAAAAAATTACCGAGAAAATAGCAAGAAATCAGCGATCAAAAATTTTGTGAAAAAGAAAATATCAGAAAGAATGAAATATCATAAAACAAAAACGATTTGATAAATCTTCACAAATCTTTATGACTTAAAATTTTCATAAGAAAAGACGAAAGAATAAATAAAGAAAAAACGAAAATAAGCGTTCATGTAAAAAATTACCATATAATATAATACCCAAGAAATAAACAATCAAAATTTTTTTGAAAAAAAATATAACCTCGAATATCTTGAAAAATGAAAACCTTTTCACGATCTGGGCAAAGAACTTAGCCAAGAGATAGTAAAAAGCTACCTTTTTTGAAATATTCAGAAGGAATAATGCCGTTTTACTCAAATTATCGTTTGAGGTAGAAAAACGATTTTTCTTACAAAATGATTTTTATTCCCGACTCCACTGTAATGGCCATTTTATTAACCTCAAAAGCGGGACAAAAGTAGCATATGATTCCCGCAAATCTACTTTTTCCCGCAAATTTACTTTTTTCCCGCATTTCGCAGGAAAAAAGAGGCGCTTTTTTCTCGCAAATTTTTTTTTCTGCAAATACATTTTCTTTTTAAATTTTACCTCGAATTTTACCGCAGCTTACTCGAGATACGAGGGTAGTTCAATAAGTCTTTAGAATGACCAACAGATGGCGCGCGAATCGCTCCAAATCATCTGTTTTCAGTCAGCACCACTCCCGACTAGATATATGGTGCAGTCACAGTCCACATCTTCTGAGTTTACGTGTTTTTATAATCAATTGAAAAAAAAAATTGCTTGTTAAGAAAAATAGAAAAAAACGAGTTCAGAGCGGTAATTAAACATTTTCATTTAAAGGGTTTAACTCCATATGAGATAAAAAATGAATTGGACTCAGTTCATGGCACATCTGCCCCTGCCTTAGCAACGGTTTATAACTGGGTAAATGAATTTAAGCGTGGTCGTACATCAATAAGTGACGAACCACGTTCAGGAAGGCCCGTAGAAGCAACTACTCCCGAAATCATCAATAAAATCCACGATATGGTGTTGAAGGATAGAAGATTAAAAGTGCGTGAGTTAGCTGAGGCCACAAGGATATCTATAGGTGCAGTTGTTTCAATTCTACATGAAAAATTAGGCATGAAAAAGCTATCGGCAAGATGGGTGCCGCGTTTGCTCTCAGCTGAGAATAAACGCAATAGAGTGGTCGCCTCTGAGGCTCTTTTGGCGCGCATAAGTCGGAATCCTGAGGAATTTTTTCGTCGATTTGTGACTGTGGATGAAACATGGATACACCACTACACTCCTGAGACAAAGGAACAATCCAAACAGTGGATTTCCACAGGCGAACCAGCTCCAAAGAAGGCAAAGACCGTAAAGTCAACTGGTAAGGTTATGGCTACAGTTTTTTGGGATGCACGTGGAATTATACTTATTGACTACTTGGAAAAGGGTAAAACAATTACTGGTGAGTATTATGCATCATTATTAGAGCAGCTGAAAGAAGAAATTAAAAAAAAACGACCACATTTGGCGAGAAAAAAAATTCTCTTTCATCACGACAACGCCCGAGTTCACACATGCTTCGTTTCAATGGCTAAAATTGAAGAACTAAAATTCGAATTGGTCGAACACCCACCGTATTCACCAGATTTAGCCCCCAGTGACTTTTTCTTATTTCCAAACTTGAAAAAATGGCTCGGTGGACAGAGATTTACGGACAACGAAGACGTCATTGCCTCTGTAAGTGCTTATTTTGAGGAACTTCCGAAAACGCACTTTTCTGAAGGATTAAAAAAACTTAAAAAGCGATTGACCAAGTGTATAGAGCTCCAAGGAGATTATGTTGAAAAATAAAAAAAAATTTACCCAAAAAAAATTGTTTTTATACTTTATTCTAAAGACTTATTGAACTACCCTCGTATCGATGTATACATACATACACACACATACACGCACACACACACGCACGCACACACACACACATATCCATACGGACATTTTCTAAAAATAGTGTGTTTTGATTCCTTATGTCTCAAAACATGTTTCTAACATGTTTCTAGATAAACTTTTTTTTCTATCATAAAGCTGCCTCCGTGAGGAAGCAATAATATTTGAATACAAGATACACTCGACGTGGAAAATAGCTGGTTGAAAGTGTTTGAAGTTTTAAAAAATCCTCCAATGAGGTTAGCGAAAACGTGCGTTCGTCCCAGTGAAATCGAATGAAATTGAATTATTTCAAAAAAATTCAAACGCCTTCGACTACATATTTCCGATGTTGAGTGTCCGTTTTAAATGTTAATATTAGAAATCGTATAACATTCTTTGAATATGTGGCACACATCTCTATCGAGTTTTAATGTACTTATTATACTAAAAAGAAAAAACATATCTGAGTACAAATTACTAAAGTTGATTATTAAAAAGGTTACGGAGAAGAGACTATCAAAACAGAAAACACAGCTATACGCTATTAAATTTGTTCGGTACTTTTTTTAAGAGACACACGCTTAAACCAAATAAATATTTTCCTTTTCTTTTAACTGTTATTTAAGTATATATAAGTTATACAAGTCAATGATAAACTCATGTATGTAGGATAAGATGGTAGGATAATGATCAGATGGGCTAGCAGAAATTTTAGAGGTTGAAAATTGTGTGTGTGCGTGTGCGTATGCGTGATGTTTATTTTCCTCCGTGTGTGTGTGGGTGGGTGTGTTCGCGTGCATGCCTGCGCTCGTGCGTGTGTGTGCGTATACTATTTTTTTAATTAGGTTATTAAAAGTGCTGCTATAGCAGTTCAAATTAATGAATTATAATAAACAATTTTATATTAGAACGATTATTTAAGGGGGCCAGCCTGGGTTAAATCCTGTAAAAAGTCACTATCCATTATATAATCTTCAAAAAGTTTTGGTCGTAATGTAAGCTTATGCAAGTTTTGTTCAAATGAATAAAGTAGATTTTTTATTAAAGAGTGTATGAAACACTCTAAATACGTAACATTTTTTATCCGTTTAACAAGTTTACGAGAAACTTGCAGGATAAATACGAAAAATGTTTGAATTTTCAATGCTTATTACATTTACATATTTTATGAATTAACAATGTAAACCAATGCTGGGAGGGGTATTTGCCCGCGGAGTAGTTATTTCTGTTGTTCTAATAAATATAGTAGATTTTTTGTTAAAGAGTGTACGAGACACTCGAAAAATCTCGTCTACAATTTGCTGTTAGAAGCAATCATCTAAATTAAATATGTATGTTAAATGTGATTTTGCCACGATTTAGATCCCTCTAAATGGTCTTTATAGTCCCCTAAGAATTCACTAATCTACATTATTGTATTTAAGCCTTATTAACCACTTATCACGGGTTTTTGAATCAGGCGGTCCATTTTTCATGATCATCGAGGCTTTAAACTATTCTTCAGAAGTGTACTAACGGACTTTCCGGGATACATTTCTTTAAAAACACGATTTCTGACTATTAGACACACATATATCAATTATAATTTATACAGTATTTTCATACAATCATTATATCAAATATGTATCAAAAAGGCTTGAATACAATAATGTAAGTTAGAGAATTCTTAGGGGAATATAAAGACCATTTAAAATCACATATTAACATACACATATAAGATATAGAAACTTGTATTATCTTAGATTACGTCAAAATATTTTTGTAGCGTATATAATGAAGAATGACTTTTTATATGATTTAACTCGCTGGCCTCCTCAAGCTGTTAACGCAACGCGTTTCAAATTGAAGCTTTATTGCCTAATTTTGTTTTTCTTTGAAAAAATTTGTTCACGCCATTAGGAGCCCAGTTATTAACATCTTATTATTGACCAGTATGCTTTTTCAAAGAGAAAGCAATGTTTCGATCAATTTTGTTTTGGATTTTTCCAGGGTAGAAACTTATTTTCTTGGTAAAAGAAAATAATTTAATATAGTTATTCCTAAAAAAGTGTCCGTAGGGAATAAAGTGAGCCAGTAAATGCCTGCGTGTGGTTCGGCGCCCGTGCGGAGCGAGAATTAATCAATAATTTATATCTAAGGAGAGGAGACCATTCTTAAACTAGAAGCTTTTATATATATATATATATCTGATCTATTAAAATACATGATTATAAAATGTTAAATTACCTATAAATTATTATATCTCCCATTTTATGTATAGCATTACGGTACTCTTTTTGAACATCTTCCAATCCATGTAATGAAGTTCCCATTGCGGTTTCTGAAAATTTTTTTTTATTTTTATTATGAATTTATATTACTGAACTAAAATAATGTATAATAACTTGTAATTAAAAATGTAATTAAAATTTAGATCGTACCTAAGAGAGTTCAATTAAAGATTTACAATTCTAAATCAACCATTTATAATTTAATTATTTAATATTATTTTTAACTTTAATAGTGTTATAAACTTTTTGCATATCATTTTTCGTATTATTTTTGAAACATAAAATAAAAATATATTAAAATGGTTATAAAATGTACCACAAATGACGTTTAAAGTATGATTTGTTGTAAATTGAAGAAGATTTTCTACAGAGCCCTTGCCACACTTGACTTTCAAAGATTCAACAACTTTCTCGTTGTTTTCAACAATTATATCCATATATTTCTTAAGCACATTGAAATGAAAAGCAGGTGTCAATATTTTTCTTCGTGTTTGCCATTTTTTGCCTACAAATTCATTGCGATTAATATTTTCTACGTATAAAAATAACTAATATTTTTTAATAAAAAAACGAATATTTAAAAAAAAATCATTTACCAGTGCTTGTTAATAGTCCTGTTTTAAGCCAGGGTTGAAGAAGCTTATATGCAGTACTTTTGTCTATGTGTTGCATACTTGATAAAAGTACCTATTAATGAAAAAATGGAAAATTAATTACTTTTATATTGTTTTCAAATGTATTTTGGGCAAAAATTAAATATTAAATTTAACTCGTCAAGGGTGGTACGACTCATATATGGGTCGTACTATAATAAAAGAAAATTTTATTGTGTTTTTTATTAACAAACAACTCAAACTTTCTAAAATTTTTTAGCGATCTATTTTTTTATTGTTAATGATCTCAGAAAAACTATAAAAATGAAAAAAAAATTTCTTTAAATCATGGAAAACTGAAATAAATTTCTTTTATATTAGCTGCACTTAACGTGTTAAGCGTAACAAAACTATATATTTAAAAAAAATTGTACATTCCGTTTAACATTTAAAGTAGCGGTATTTGATACTGTCCTTTAGGATAGCCATATTGTAAAATTTTCGATTATATAAAAAAATGTAAATAATGAAAAGAAACTGCACCTCAATATCATCCGGGTGACGCATATTTATCACAACTTCATGAGTAGTCCAAAATTTAAATATTGGATAATAATCATTATTCATTTTTCTAAATATTGGCCACAATTCATCTAAAATTAATTAAAACATGTACATTGTATACAAATTATGAATATTTCGAGCAACGAAAACTAATATCTATATTGGGATCTGACATGGGAGCGGAGTTAGGGGCTGTTGTGTACCGCGTGTTTGATCATGTGACCATGTAATGAACCAATTATTTACGAGAATTTTAGGGCCTCGATAGACACAGCTCCAATTCGCTATAATTAAATCAAAATTATTAATTATTCTTTAGTTTTATTGATTATTTTAATTAATTGATTAACGAATTTGTATATTAAATAATAAAATCAATGATTTTAAAAACTGACAAAAAAATAGAAAACAAAAAATTTTCGAGGAATGAATGAAAATTATGAATATATTCTTAAAATAGTTCCATTTAATTAAGGTATATATCTATATATATATATATATATATATATATATATATATATATATATGATACACCATTTTGTATATAAACATTCTTTTTAAATTTTTCAATAAGTGGCTGACAAAGAACTCTCTGACG
>OX424576.1:33338692-33528692 GCA_949152435.1 Gastracanthus pulcherrimus | reverse complement strand
TAACCTGTAACGAAGGAAAACCCGTAGGAAAAACCTCCCCGCCAGGAGTAGTGCGCAGTCTTGAGGTCTTTTTCCGACAGGACAAAGAGAGAAAAAAATCCTCGATCTGCTCTCATCGGGCATCGAACCCCGGCCCTTCAGGTTAGCGTATCTCCGCTTGCTAAGGTGTGCGCCTTAGCCAACTGCGCTACACTGGCTCACCTCATTTCTTATATTATAATATGAGAATAAATTATTATATAAATTATATTTACTCATATATAAAATGTTATATATAAACATGTATATCTGTGGATTCATAGAAAATCGACTTAAGTCTTTTTTTTGAAAATTGAGTTTTTGCGATTTTGAACCCTTACATAATATATTTTCTGATAATAATGCAAATAATCGAAAAAGTGTGAATTCAAATGACCATATCTACTACTTATGATTTTTTTTAACAAGATTAAATGGAAAATAAAAACTTTAAACCTTAATATCTCAATAACATAAAAAGTGGACTTTCCGGAATCCACAGATATATGCTTATATAAAGTTATATATACTCATATATATAGTTGTAATAATATGATTTTAAGCTGATAGTGGCACAAATCAAGTTAAATAAGTTACACGATTTAGATAAACAAAAGCTAGAAGAATTAGCATTCGATCTCAATTTTATAAAAGTATATGCGTGGGTTATTAAGAGTTAGTACAAAATATACGTATGAATTATAAAACAAACGAAAACTAAGTCGACACTGTACATGTAGTATTAAAAAACCATAATACACTATACGTCGAAGTCAAATTGTATAGAAAATCAAAGTTATTTGGGATTGAACATAAAAAAATTTTTTTTATTAAAACCAACTTCGAAAGAACGCTCTAAAAAGTATGAAATAAGCGATAAATAGTATGAATAATCAGTAAAAACGTTTCCAAAGTCGGCGCCGAATTTCACCGAGTTACGGTGGTCTGACTTCAGAGGCATTATAAGTAAATGTGTTTAGACCCAATCCAGTAAAAGTCGAGTCCCAAGTTCTAAATCATTATATCCATAAGAAAGATACTATAAATCAGTTTGAAATTCGGCGACCACTTCGAAAAGATTTTTATCGATTATTCGTACTTTTTATCGATTATTTCATACTTTTTAGAGCGTTTTCTTTTAAGTCGGTTTTTTTCTAAATTTTTTTATTTTATTCTTTTTAGTTGTACCGGCCAAATTTCATTTTATTTATCCAAATCCAAAAGTTTATTCAAATCGGTTCAGTAGTTCCGGAATAATCGGCGGACGAACATAACAAAACGTCAGTACTGATAACACAATCGAACCAAAGCTTTCTCATATTCACTGACTAACTAAGTGCGTTATTATCCTTAAAAATTCCAAGATTTGATATCAAAAAAATGTCAAACACCTGCATTTGCTACCTTTCCCGCTATCCTCACTTCATCAACCGTTTATTCCTTTCCTATTTGTGTATCCGCAGTTTAATAATTTTATTTGCATTATATTCAATTTTTTAGAATCCAATTTTGCGCAGCTTATTTGAAAAAATAGTATACGCTATACATCTCGCTTCGCTCAGGAGACAAACTCCACTCGTGCCGGAATCACCTATGTAGTTTGCGCACTTGTTGCGTAATGTAGTATTTTTAAAAATTCGGTAGAGCTCCACCGTTACAATAATTAATTTGTTATCTTTAGACCGAAAGCGGCCTTCATGGACCCATCTATTTTATTTCATATAAACATTTCTTTAAACATTGTTTTTAAATTTAATTTACTCACTTTGTAACATTTATAAGAAAATCTTAATTTATGCTTGCTAAAAATAAATCGTATCTTATTAGTGTTGCTTTCCAAATTGTCCTTTTTCATTAGCTACACTTATATTTCATAACATGATAATTTATTTTAAATTAAATTGTTGCAAAATAGTTATTTTATGTATTATTTATAAATGTATGTTTCATGCACATTTTAATAAATTTTTGTACTACTGTTTTCAGTTATTTTAGCAATAGCAGTTCCTCGACTTGGCCTCTTCATTTCCCTCTTCGGAGCTCTCTGCCTGTCAGCCCTTGGTATCGCCTTTCCTGCAATAATCGAGATCTGCGTACTTTGGCCAGATAACTTTGGTCGTTTTAAGATTGCTCTACTCAAGGACATCGGTCTCATTATCTTCGGCTGCATAGGCCTGGTCGTTGGAACCTACGTCAGCCTTGTTGACATCATTGCATCGTTCCAAACTGAGAAAGTGGACAACGTTTAGGAATTTTTAACGATAACAAAGAAAAATAAAAAAGGAAATGGAAATTCTTATAAAAGCTGCTATTTTTTGTCTGCTGTCTGAAAAGAGGACTCCTGCAACTATTGATTATACAAGAATCTCGCAGACCTTTAATTTCATTTTACGAATATACACTTGAATAATATACCAAAAGTAATATACCATTAGGTGGTGTTTGCATACCATCTTTCGATGGACTTGTATTTCAAACGCACTATACATATTCTTCATAATTTTAATATTTAAATTTTCTAAACATGCAAAGGTCACATACAGATGAATTATGAATTACAAACGCATTTAAAAAATAGAAATTTAGTACGGTTTACTATTTTAAGTGCATATAGATATGAGATAATTACAAGAAAAATGGGCATAGTGCGTTTCTTACACATAAGAATTGTACACGTAATTATTGTGCACAGTTTAGCATTGGTCAAATAAATCTATTTATAATTTGGCCAATGCTAAATTGTGTACAATAATTACGTGTATAATTCTTATGTGTAAGAAACGCGCTATGCCGAAAAATTCTCTGATATATTTCAAGTTTTAAATGTTAAATCATATGATCTTACGATTGGGTAACTATAGACACACACAAATATATAGGTAGACAATAATATATGTTTTTACATTAAATAAGCTTTTGCTTTGATATAACTAATTAAGAATACACTATTAATTGTTGAACTTATATGAGAGAAAAAGATTTAAAAACTAAAGTCGAGCGCATATTATAGTAATCTATACCTAAAATTAGTTTCAATGTTATATAATACAACTTCTAAAAAATGTAGATAAACATCTTCTTTTAGGTGAATTAATCGGGGCGGACGGCACCTAATCGGGGCCTGCACGGGGGCTTTGATTTTGTATGCGTAAAAATAAATAATTTTATGGGAAAATACTTGAAACCGGAAGGCTACATGTGGAAAAACTCACGTTTTGCCATTAATTTCTCTTTATTTTGGCCGTTTACCCCCCACTTTCTTGTTTTCAATTGAAAGCTTAGGCAATTTTCTTTCAAGATGTAGAGTTTCATATGCATCTGTCTTCAGCCCTTGGGCGATGGATCCACCTTAACACCACAAATTATGTATAATTAAAGTTCAAATTTCAAGACGTTTTCTTAAAAACGCATGTAAAGATAAAAAAATAATTAAATGAAAATGTTTATATTAATCCTTAAACTCAAAAATTAAAAGTGTTATTTTTTAATGAAGTGTGTTTATAGCCTTATAAAAAATCAGACAGTAAAGAACGATTTAACTGAATTTGCTTAGTGTATGATTATTGAAAGTGAAACGTTAATAAATTTCGACCAAAAAATATTATGCTATCTATATATTAAATTTACAATGAACAAGTAATTTTTCCGATGTACGTGAGATTCTGTTTGTTTAGTATTCTCAAGAGTTCAATAGTATTTTTAGAACGTCTTTAAATATTTATAGTTTACATGACAACTTTTATCATTTACTTTGAATAAATTCAAACAAGCACATCTTTCTCTTTAAGGACGTTCACCGGCTAATCGATTTATTATATATTTGCTTTAAACTTTGACATTAATAGTATTATCTATGCACCCGCAAAACTATAAGAACCGTACCGGTACCAAAATGTAAATATTCAATGTCAAAGTTGTGAGTTTTAATACGCACGATATAGGTTAATAGTGTTAAAGAGACTTTTTAATTCATAACCACAGAAATGAATTATATATTTCCCTGAAAACTAATATGTTATAAAGAAATACCACCTATATTACGTAAAACAAGAAAAACTATAGTTAGCCGTCCCCATTCTAAGATATGGCTAAGTAAACATTGTTTTCTGTCTTATTTGAAAACTTTTGGGTTGCTTTTAATATTTTAACATTTTAATATATGAATTGAAGCCATTCAGTTATAAGCAATGTCGTTTAATGATGATTAGAAATATAAACTGACTTTATAACCTTATTGTCACCGGTGAACTACCTTAATGTAAGGTTACAGTGATTTTTTTAATTTTCCACAGTTCTTAAGCTATCAACGCCAAATTTCTTTTACAACATTATGACATTACAGTAAAGTGTTTCACCAAATTTCAAATAATTATATTCATTATTATTTAATTTATGACAATAATTGCATTAATTATCAGCGAAAATAGGTACTTTACGGTGGGGCCTGCGGCGGCTCAGTCGGTAGAGTGTCGGATTCCTACGCCGGTGACCCGGGTTCGAATCCTAATCTCTGCCGATTTATACAAGCACCTCTGTAAAAATTACATGTGCTTTGTTTACAAACACACCGCAGACCCCCGTCGTCGATTAGCACCACATGGGAGCACAAACATGGCGACGTTAATTAAAAAAAAAAAATAGGTACTTTACGAAAATGTTCCTGCGTCATTGGTCTCAACGGATCAGCTCCAAAAAATTTGAGAGTACTTCGCAAGCCAAATACAAAAAAGTTAGCTTTAGTTTTTATCTAAACATTACTTGTTTCAATAAAACAAATAATATTCAAAAAATTTGTAAAAATCGGTTGAATTGTCTATTTTTTTAGTAAACAAATTACATAGATAAATTATATTATATGCATGAATTTTACAATTATCTAAGCTAACCTTCGTCACACGAAGACTTTTAAATAATAAAAATATACATATTGAAAAAAAAAAATTATTTTGGCAAAATAATATTGGAATTTTCATATTAATGTATAAAACGTGTTTTTGAAAGCAACATTTTTTGAACTTTTTTTATCAAAAATCACTGTAACCTTACCTTAATAAATTAAAAAAAACAAATAAAACGTTTAAGTGTTTGACATGATTTTATATGTTTATTCAAGTGATTGTGTTTATATGTATAATGTTAATTGCTAAAATATAATAGTCGATACTCAATGAAAAATATTCTTTTAGGAATTGAAATATTTTTTTAAGTTTATAATAGAAATCTAATTTACATAAAGTATATAGTTTAATTTTGATAAAATCATATTGTCATCGCAGTAGTGAATTTCCTTGCGTAGGTTTTAATGTTGTTATACATACTTGTTATACAAGAAATTATATAAATAAACTTTACTTTTTTGCATTATATTTTTTAATTCAAATGCCCTACTTTTAGTACTATCGGTAGGTAGGTAGTCAAAATAAATGCACTTTTCATTTCTTGTTTATTCACGAGGTATACTTAATAATATCAGATACATAAATCATCTTACACCAAATAATGACTATACATTCTCAGTAAGAAATTCTATTTATCATAATTATCAATAAAAAACTTCAGAAGGAAGCTGATTTGACTCAATTTTTTTTTAGTTAAATGTACCTTCTTTTATTTTCATTTATTTATTACTACGCTCACAGGCTCCAAATCCTTATTTACAAGCACTCAAATTATTCTTTAGTTTTTTAACTAATAATCTGTCAAATTTGAGCGAATTCTTAACCGATTTATGAAAATTGAAATGTTTATAACTTTTTTCTCACGCTCCAAAAATTCACCAAAATTTAATTGAGTAATTTTTTAACTAATATCTACTCATATGCTAAATTTCAGATTTTTCTGAACCATCAATCTCTTACCGGTAGTACTACCTTAATTCATTTTTAGCATAGCATCGTAAATAAAAAGATTTGACAACTCAAGATTTTTTAACTTCATTTTTGCAGATAAAATAGCTTATATAAAACTAAAACCACTTTAAACACTTCGAAGATTAGTTTAGAAAAGATTGGGAAACTATAATACACTGAGAGAAAGGAATATTTGTATTAAATACCAGTTCTTTGTATATTAAAGACGCAGTAGTTTGCGCTTTAACATTCGTTGATTTCGAGCGTTAACTTGGATCCAATATGCCGCGTCTTAATAGTTAATTCCTCCGGTTCTTGTATGAATGAAGTACGAATTTGAAAATGCGAATCGATGAATTAAGATAGCTTTAGAAATTATACATTTTCTCGGATAATATAAACATGAGCTCAAACATAATGGTCCGCCAGGAAATAAAGATTTAATAATGATAAAATAAATTTGTAAAAATAGAAAATAAATAAATAAAATACAATTTGATTTGAGTTAGTTTATATCGCATTAGTATTCAACATATATCTCGCTTATACTGTTGCGAATTAAAAATATATACATCTTTACTTTGTCTACGGTCAATGATACAACTATAAAATCTATAAACTACATCTAATTGCAGTTTCGTTACTAAAGTATAATATTCACGCTTGAAATTCTTCCCCTTTTTAACAAGATAAATATATAAGTGAACCCATCAATTACATGCACGCCGGATAATGTATGTTATTAAGGTAGTACTACCGGTAAGAGATTGACGGTTCAGATAAATCTGAAATTTAGCGTATAAATAGATTTTAGTTAAAAAATTACTCAATTAAATTTTCTTTTTTTTTTTTTAATTTTTTAATCACAATCTTATAAAGATTTATTAAAACTGCGTCACTTAATTGTTCGTTTTCAGGGAAAGCTAATTGTAACGCCTAAGGTAGGCGAACGATGCGTGGTCATCGTCTAACATGCAACAGCATGGCTTTATTGCCTTCAAGAAACTTTTTACAGTTATCTGAAAAGGATGATTCATAATCTGGTAATTCTATGACACGCATCTCACCAATATCGTTAAATTTACTATCCCAGATAGTCATATCAAAGAAGAATGTTCACATCTTATTATTCTCTTCTTAAGTATCTCATCAGAAATTCACACCTTCTCTCTACCAATTATCTTTTTCTAAACATTTTCAATCTGAACTATTGGTTTTTCTATTTCTAATTTTTCAAGCATTTTTTATTTAGCTATTCAGTTAAATATTTGATATTACCCATCTGTTTAGAATTTTAGGAAAACCCGTCAACTAAATTTCCTTTCGATTCCTCAGTTTCCAATAATATGTTCATACACGCCCAAAATAAATAATTAATTTGAAAACGTATTAAAGATGTCAATGCTCTGGCTATCTAAATAAATACCAAGACCCATCTCTCCAAATTCATACAACAATAGCAAATCGTCTGTCAGAGATTTAACATAGATACCTTTATCAATTTCTTACAATTTTTTTTCTAACCTAATATTTATTTTCTCAGCTTCCTCCGTTTTCAAGTCAGCTGATTTATTTATATAAGTGTCTCATCCTTTATTTGGGTAAATCACACCATTATATCTGGTGGTCTGATACTCATAACAAAGCCTAGTGTCTTTCTGTAGCATACTGGCTATTCTCACATTATCTGTCTCACCACTGGCCCGATTTCTGTTCGATTAATCTTATATAAATAATGAGTTTCAATTGGTCGTATAAAGGCTTCATCATTATTTTTACATACAAACTCAATCGTTTGAATTTGTGGTACAGAACACATTACTGCATTGAAAATGCATTACTTTTTTAATTTTCTGATAAGTGAGTCACGCCAAGAAAATTCTTATATTTTATAATAATCTCGTCAAATTTCTCACAAAACTATTCTGCTGTATTTTTCCAATTATACATATTTAATATTGTAACTAATTTCACACCATATGAGATGTTAAATTAATTTCACACCTTTTAAACTGTTTTAATCTATACAAGATCTCAACCGGATTTTAAATATACATTACCTTCAAGTGATAATGCTATATAAATAATCTATATGATTAATTTAAAATATATACTAATGGATATATACTATCGTACTCAAAGCCAAAGTTATGTTCTCAAGGTCATTTGAAGGTCAAAAATTTTTTTTCCATCATTTGCGAAATACTGACTTTGAAATGTTTTTGGCATCATAAATCTCGTATATTGCATTTAATTTACAATATCTCACTAGAATTTGAGTACTTAAGCTATTTTCCAAGGTAAAAAAGATACAAAAAAACCAACTGCTAAAAAGAAAGAAAAAAATTGTGCAATTGTAAAATTTGCCGCTGAATTCATTTCCGGCCATAAAAGACGTGTAGCATCAAAATTGAATAAGATATAATCGAATTTCGAAAATTTTTAAGAAATAATCTAGGTTGGCGACGCCATATTGGATTTTTAAAAAGACCATACCGCATCGTAAACTAGAGGTGGAGAGGAAAATTTTAATCCCACTCACGAGTTTCTAGGTGACCTACAATTTTGGACAGAGGGGGGTGTCCGCTTCACTGAGAATGACCCATATATATACATGTGTGTGTATGTATGTGTGCATATAATATGCGTATACGTATATATATACACATACGTATACGCATATTATATGCACACATACATACACACACATGCATACTTGGCCATATTACAAAACAAAATATTATGCTCCGTCTAAAATAGGTTCGTGGGACACACGCCTCTATGCACAGAATATCACCGCAATAACAAGCACACGAGAGAGAGAGAAAGAGAGAGAGAGAGAGAGAGAGAGAGAGAGAGAGAGAGAGAGAGAGAAATAATAAATATACGTATCTCTTCCAATGCATGTATATTTGTAAACTCTGTATCTACAAATACCCGGTAAATTTGTTTCTAAAATTTTAGGCGGAAATAGCTTAATAGGTTTTTTACTTTACCCTGCTTTACCGTACCATGAGGAAAACAATTAGGTCCATAGGGATATTATAAACATACCTCATTATTAAGCTGTGCATGCGCAGGAAAGAGAGAGAGAGAGAGATTTTAGATTTTAGATTTATTTGTTTATTTCCACCCTGGGAATGAAATTGTCCCATAGGACATAAAGAACAATATATACATTAGCAATATAGAATATGTAATAATATAATAATATAATATGTAACGTGATCGGTACGCTTGCAATCATAGTGTTAACAATAGTACACGGAAGAAAATGTTGAACTCAAAAGTTACGGAATCTTTGAATTTTATAACTACTAAGAAATATTGAATTGAAATACTACCTAAGATGACATTTCTTAACCCCAAATTGATAATAGAAGCTATCAAATAATATTGGGATGAAAATATTTAAAAAATAACGATATGATATGACCGATTCGCTTATGCGAAGAGGCCAAGATTTATTGAGCTACTACAGCGCTAGGCTAGTGCCGCCGCGTCTTGACGTTGGGCACGATTCGCGCCCCACGCCGGAACCGCTGATGCCGCAGAGTCTAGAAGTATCCCGTGCGCATGTTACGTTCTGCCTCATCTCCAATGATCGAACTATTGTTGGTTCATAATGTTGAAACTAATTTTATAATATTATAAGATATGTATTATATTTTTTTAAAGCAAAAAGAAATCAATATTCTTTAAAGTCATAAATATTTGAAAAATATAAACTATTTAACAAATTCGCTTTACATATAAAAAAATTCATTTAAAATTCTATCATTGATATATAATTTAAGTATAAAAGTAAATAATGGTAAGTATAAGTAAAAGTATGTAATAAAACGTAATAAATCGTTACTGATAGTTAATATTTCCATGTGATTGAAAGTTATTTCTGTCAGAGAATGGTACTGCATTGTGAACAGGATAATTAGGCCAGGAAAGCGTTGCTGGTCCACTGGTAGGTAAATAAATAGCGTTTGGAGGATAAAATTGCAATGGAAGTGCTTAGCTGCTTGGAGGTAATTGAACAGAATGGTATAAGTGTCCGTAAACGTTATCTGTAAGTTGTAAAAGTTTAGCATAAAATAATAATATAAGTGCATAAATAAAAGTTACTAAGTGAATCACCATTGCCAGGACTAACTTGCTGAGCAAATTGGTTTTGAGTATTCAACTCAGGAATTAAACTTTTCGGTGAATTATTATTCGAATCCATGTTGATATAAGTATGCAACTCTTAGCTGAAAGTATTACGATAGTTTACAAATAAAATTTTTATAATAAAATTAAAAAAACAATAATATTACGTGATACAATTGTATCCTGAACAAAGTTATATTGTCACAAAATTTTTAATTTTTTACGTTGTATCTTATATCGTTCCTTTAGAAATATTTGAAAAAGTAGGCTCATTGGATTGTGCTAAACTGTAAAAAAGTAAATAACTTCTTGTCATACATGCACGATTTTCGCGTTTTTTCACTCGAAAAGCGGGCGCGAAGCGACTGTTTCCGATACGCGAGCAAAAAATAATTTGTTGCCCGCTCTTAGCAAAATGGTGTATCCAGCGGGCGAAAGGGGTGGTCTGTTCGCCCGCTACTCAAAGGCTCAATGTATATCTATGTGCATGCGTACGTATGTACGTGCGTATGCGTGTCCGTGAGTACATGAGTTCAAACTTTTTTTCAGAAAGCAACAGAATATTTGATAAATTACAATAATTCTTTTTTTAAATTAGTTTATTATTTGTAATAAATAGAATATTGACAGTGATAATAGATAGTGTTATGTATAATTAAGATTTTGTCGTTTTACATCGGTAAACATGAATGTATAAATTACTATTTATAGTATACATTGTTTGACAGTTTAACCCAGACTAGAAATGAAGCTTAGCACCCGAAGATTTTACAGTAAAGAATACTGCCTGAAAGTTTCTTAAAGTAGTCAGAAAAATCTTAAATTTAAAACCTGTTGAGTTAAAAAAATTTTGTTCTTAGACAAAGTTATTAATAATTGACTATATTAACCGAAAATGCATGAAAAGTCAACGGATTTAAAACAGTTAAATTTTCTAGAATATTCATGCATTTTCAGTTGTTATATTCAATTATTAATACAATTATTAATTAAATTATTAATAAGGTCCAAATTAAAGCGTTTTCTTACTACTTTCGGATACTTTAGGGCAGTTTTCTTTAGTGTAAAAACATGCGGAGTTACGATGGCAAATAGCGGAACCATTTTTTAATAAAATAATGCATATTCAGAGTAAAATAGGTGATATCTTAAGAGGATGTCGGAGCTAAAATCGTGTTTTTTCTTTTAGTGATTACTTTTGAAGAATAGAATGCATGGGAAAATCAAAAGGAGAGCCGCGTAGTGCTCTGTATAATAAAGCTTTTGCATGCAAGATAAAGTTGATCTGTTAAGTTATTTTTCTAATTAATTTGAAATACGATAGGTTGTTTACGCATGGAAACCTAACCTCAAAATTTTAATCCTACCAAACTTTTGCAAATAACTTTTTATAACGTTATTTTACAGTAAAATTCGGAGCAGACCCGTGTAAGTGCTTACTATAATTAACCGACCTATACAAGATAAAGTTAATCAGACTTGTAGTTTTTACATATGATTAGAAATACAAAATAGGTCGGACAGCAAAAGAGGGGGCGGGGCTCCGACATCCCCTTAAGGGGGTATGATCCCCATAAATTATAAAAAAGTATATTTTTTTTATAATGTATTTTTGATTTATAGGGCGTTTACTACTTAGAAATTAAATTTTAGACACTAATAAAGTCAAATAAAAAAGTTCAAGACCTTAAATCATCATTTTATTAGTTATACTGCGATTTCAAAATTCGCGCGAGTTTTATATCACCTCTTGCAAAATAGACAGTAGTTTATCATATAGAACGTTATCTGTTTTACTGATGCAGAATAATCCAATCTTACATCTATCAGCTGTTAAATGTTTTGTTTTGACAGTTTTAAAAGAGTGGATGGAAAACGGTGTATCGTAATATCAAATTCATTAAATGAGATAAGTATCAAAGTGTAATTACTAATCTGACTAACATAGCTCAGTACTTTATCATTAATATTTTTGAATAATATAGCTCTGAAGGAAAGCGGGAGAGAGAGAGAGAGAGAGAGAGAGAGAGAGAGAGAGAGAGAGATATGTGTATTTCTCTCTTTCCACTCTCTCCGTTCCCTCGAGACCTTGTAACTCTGCGACTAATAGTGCTTTCATAGTAGCGAGTTCCCGAGGGAATTTTAAACTTTAATCTGCATGTCTTGAGTTACGCACGAATAAGTAAAAATTATGCGGTTTGCACTTGAATCCTATGAGTATATGTTATATTTGAGTCTTGAGACACAGTTGAGAATGGCTAAATTTAATTCTCGAATGCAATAAAGACAGTGTGGTTGCCCTAATGCACAGAAATGCTATTGGGATTCGATCTCGCTATTCGAGGATATGCCAGATACGTAATGAAACCTGCACGTATGCAAATAAATGCTATAGTATAATGTAGCCACACTTTTCGAAATAAGTGCCCATCTAAGTCCCCGTTCAAATACTTGCGTAAACTATAAGTGTTGACTACAGCGTCCTGAAATGCTGAATTATATCTAGCGATACCTTTGAACGTGCACGCACACTGAATGTGAGTGCAAGCATTACAAGAATAGTATAGGACACTCGCAGAAGCCTCTTTGTTCTGCACTATAATTAGAGAGGCTCCAGAAGCATCGGCTATGACTCCAAATTTTGACTCGGAGAGGGACCAAGTAATGTATTACTTGCAAGGATCCTCAAAGCAGGCCTCTTATAACACAAGTTGCATCAAGTATCTTAAAGTTTTTGAATGTACGCGCAGTTCCGCTGCGTACGCATCGAAAACTATAATATACTTATTGGCACTTCTGTTGCGAAGATAGCCGTACGTTTAACACGCGCACGATGAGAGACCGTGCGTATACCCGCGCGCAAGAGGAAATCCAAAAATCATATCGAGCGCCGACATTTGCGCTTCAGGTGAGCCGAAGCGCTGAGCGATACCTTGAGGCGCGACTGCGATTGACTGAATTTCCGAGGAGAGAACAGCGTCGCCGCGAACGTTCTACGGCAACCTTCATGCTCGATAGCAGAACCGCGTCGCCGCGAGCGCTCTAGGCTACCTTCATGCTCGAGGGCAGGCTGGGGTCTACCTGTGGGTCTACCTTCATGCCCGAGGGTAGCTACAGTAACCTGCGGTAACCTGCGGTAGACTTCATGCACCTGGGCTTGCTTTCATGATCGATGGTACATCGGGTAAATCGATGGCTAACTTCATGCCTCAGACCTGTCGCCGATCACGAAGATAGCTCTTAGAGTCCAGTGTGGCTAACTCGCACAGACGTCTCGATTCTGCGCAGTAGAGCCTCGCGCTCATTGGCTTACGAAGTGCGCGCGCGCTTTGAAAGAGTACGGGAGGGAGCCGCCAAGAGAGCGAAAAATCGGCCGGGCCAGGGTTCAAATCCCACCACTATCGCTTTTTTTTTTTTTTTTTTTAATAACGCTTAAAGCTAAATACTCCACGCATAAGAGTTCAATAAGTAAATTGTTTAAATTAAGACTTTCACTTTTAAAACTACATACACCACGTACAAAATTATGATTTAAATAAAATAAATATTTTAAAATAATTAATTTATGTAACTTTCATACATGGGGTATTTATTAGTTTAACGGATTTAAAGATATTAAGCAATTTTGTAGTTAAGAATTAACGGTTTAATCATTAAACAATATTTTTATTGACCTTTATGTATGGGGTATTACCTTGATATCCATATGGTTTAATTAAAACAATTTATTTATAGAATTTTCGTACATGGGGTATTTGGTTATAAGAGTATTAATTTTTTATATATATGTTTCGCAATCCAACTTGAACCCTTCGGTCAAATCGCATAACCCTTTTTCTTCGATTATTATCGGGGCCATTCGGTCAGTTCTAAAATTTCCTTAGAACATGCCATGAATACTAGAATGAATTTAATATTTATTGAATAAAAAAATAGAAAGATTAATTAATTTAAGTACTCCAAGCGCAGCAATAAAAACAATTTAAATAATAAAACTATAAGCTCCTTAACCCTACTAACCTAAGCACAGTAATTTTGAATTATTTAAATGACTTATTGAATTATTAAAAAAAAATTTTTTAATATTAAACTATTTATGTAACTATACTAGTATGTTTTTCTAACCATTTCGCTTTCTCAAAGAGAAACTTTTGTTAGGATGAAAAAACGCAAATCTGCTGCCAATTCATTGGCAGTTAACCCTGTAGAAATTATAAAATGTAATAAAATGTAAGAAAATGTAATTAAACGTAAAAAAAACATAAAAAACTGTTGTATTTCGGACATTTTTACATTTTTTTACATTTTTTTTACATATTTTAAAGTATTATTATGTTTTCTTACGTTTCATTACAATTCCTTATTTGAAAAGGAAATATTCTGTTCTAATTTGTCACCGATAGGTAGCGAGGCATGTATAAATCAATTCACATGTACAAAATAGGAACTTTATTTATATTTATATTTTTTTCTCTGCTCTAAATAAATATTTCTAAAAAAACGACATACTTTGTCCTCCGTATTCTTATCAGGAACCTTCAGTTAAAATTTCAAAAGCTTTCATTGTTAACTCTTGAAGAAAAATGCATTTGAAAATATACAACTATAGTAGTATATTTTCAAATATTTATTTTATTTAAATCATAATTTTGTACGTGGTGTATGTAGTTTTAAAAGTGAAAGTCTTAATTTAAACAATTTACTTATTGAACTCTTATGCGTGGAGTATTTAGCTTTAAGCGTTATTAAAAAAAAAAAAAAAAAAGCGATAGTGGTGGGATTTGAACCCTGGCCCGGCCGATTTTTCGCTTTCTTGGCGGCTCCCTCCCGTACTCTTTCAAAGCGCGCGCGCACTTCGTAAGCCAATGAGCGCGAGGCTCTACTGCGCAGAATCGAGACGTCTGTGCGAGTTAGCCACACTGGACTCTAAGAGCTATCTTCGTGATCGACGACAGGTCTGAGGCATGAAGTTAGCCATCGATTTACCCGATGTACCATCGATCATGAAAGCAAGCCCAGGTGCATGAAGTCTACCGCAGGTTACCGCAGGTTACTGTAGCTACCCTCGGGCATGAAGGTAGACCCACAGGTAGACCCCAGCCTGCCCTCGAGCATGAAGGTAGCCTAGAGCGCTCGCGGCGACGCGGTTCTGCTATCGAGCATGAAGGTTGCCGTAGAACGTTCGCGGCGACGCTGTTCTCTCCTCGGAAATTCAGTCAATCGCAGTCGCGCCTCAAGGTATCGCTCAGCGCTTCGGCTCACCTGAAGCGCAAATGTCGGCGCTCGATATGATTTTTGGATTTCCTCTTGCGCGCGGGTATACGCACGGTCTCTCATCGTGCGCGTGTTAAACGTACGGCTATCTTCGCAACAGAAGTGCCAATAAGTATATTATAGTTTTCGATGCGTACGCAGCGGAACTGCGCGTACATTCAAAAACTTTAAGATACTTGATGCAACTTGTGTTATAAGAGGCCTGCTTTGAGGATCCTTGCAAGTAATACATTACTTGGTCCCTCTCCGAGTCAAAATTTGGAGTCATAGCCGATGCTTCTGGAGCCTCTCTAATTATAGTGCAGAACAAAGAGGCTTCTGCGAGTGTCCTATACTATTCTTGTAATGCTTGCACTCACATTCAGTGTGCGTGCACGTTCAAAGGTATCGCTAGATATAATTCAGCATTTCAGGACGCTGTAGTCAACACTTATAGTTTACGCAAGTATTTGAACGGGGACTTAGATGGGCACTTATTTCGAAAAGTGTGGCTACATTATACTATAGCATTTATTTGCATACGTGCAGGTTTCATTACGTATCTGGCATATCCTCGAATAGCGAGATCGAATCCCAATAGCATTTCTGTGCATTAGGGCAACCACACTGTCTTTATTGCATTCGAGAATTAAATTTAGCCATTCTCAACTGTGTCTCAAGACTCAAATATAACATATACTCATAGGATTCAAGTGCAAACTGCATAATTTTTACTTATTCGTGCGTAACTCAAGACATGCAGATTAAAGTTTAAAATTCCCTCGGGAACTCACTACTATGAAAGCACTATAAAACAAACTTTCCCCTCCGTTCCCTTCGCGCGCAAGCTCGCTCATATTTCTCTCGCTTCTGTTTCCAGGAATCTCGCGGCCAGGATTCTCACGGCCAACACATCTTGACCTGCACAACAATGTCGCGGCTTGATTACCGACATCGTGCCATTTTTACAACGTAAATCATATTTTGACGCGAACCTTTCTTTTTGATTCTTTTTACTTTCTGGAATCATATTTTCATTTATTTATCTCGCCATTTTTAATTTACGTTTTTATTCGCACCTCAATTTTTTTATATTTAATATCGCACCATACATAAAATATTTTTACAGCAATCACGTCATTTCTAATTTGGCTGTATTTACGTGTTGTATTCGCATCTCAATTTTCGTACAAAGCATAGCGTTTTTAGAAGTTTTATAGCACGTCTGCCATTTTCAATTTTCTCGGAGATTTTACAATACTTAACCGCTCTCGTTTTATTTTCACTAAATAACGTATCACTTATCGCGCTATTAAGCACCAATAACTGTTGAAAATAATCACGCAATTCACATTCCGTTTTCTATTCCATTCTTGGCATTCCTCGCCAAACCACAGTTTTGTTTGTTCTTTTTCCACTGACCTAACACCGTCGTAAAAGCTTGTCGCTTCGCTTATTGCTATCTGATACATCTAATAGTTTACTTGAAAGCTCTACAGTTTGCATTCGCTTGTTATTTAACTTCTCGAGATTAAATTCCTCTGTTTGACATGTTTAATTCTTATTCTTAGACGTGTATACGATTTAATTACTTACTATAATAGTACATTATGTAACAAGGGCAAAAAGTCGAATATTTTTCCCGCGGGTGAGTTGACTGCCCGAGCGAGCGAAGCGAGGGCAGTATAACCCGAAGGAAAAATCGACTTTTTTCTCGAGTTACATATAGTACGGTATGCCCATCTCAACTGTGGCCACTTTTTGACTTGGAAAGCAGGACTAATGGACTGTTAAAAGACAATATTATTAAAAGACAATCGAAAATCAGGGTTATTGGTAGAACTTGATAAAATAAAGGAATTTGGACTAGTTTCTAGTGAAGTCACTTTTTTCCTGCATTTGCGGGAAAAATTGATTTACGGGAAAAATTGATTTGCGGGCAAAAAGTGTAATTCTGGTCTCACTTTTCAGGGAAAAAAGTGACCATTTTCGTTGAGATGGGCATAAATATATTTTTGTGGCATAGTTAAACACAGTATGGCATCTAATTCTATTTATATAGACACAATTAGTTCTAGTATTAGGGTTACTTACAATATTTTCACTTTAATATATACTCAACATACTAAAAAGCAATAGACTTGTCATTTTTATTTATCATCACAGTATTAAATAGAATTAATAATTTCATATTGGAACAATTTATAAAATTTAAGGAAGCTAAGTGCCAATGAATTTGCAGCGGTTTTATGCTTATAAATCCTAAAAATATAAAAAGATAATATTTCTAATTTTTAACACACCCAGCCATAAAGTACGTACTTTTTCCCTGCCGAGCCGGGAATAAAGCGCTACATTGAATCCCTACCCCCACTCTAGTCCCCGCCGCAACGCGCTATTGGTGCCCGAGCCGAAGGATCGGGCACAAACAGCGCGTGGCGACGGGACCTAGCGTGAGGTTAGGAAATTAATATGCAGCACTATTTTCCCTCTTCGGCGGTGAACGAATACGAACTTTTTGGTAGGTACGTTAAAAAATTGTATATTGCACGCGTGAATAAACTGCTAAAGCCAAACCACACACAGGCATTTAATGGCTCACTTTAGTCCCTAATTGCATAATATACTATTCTTTCATTGAACTACATTATTTTTTACCAAGTCTTAGTAATGGACATTAAATCTTCAAAAATTGTTAGTAACTATTTTAGCAGAATACTTTCTTAAAGACCAACTAAAACTTTCTGTGTTAGGTTTAATTTATTTATATAAAAATGTATTTTATTTATTAATACGTAATAAAGAATACTTTTATTGAAATATTCTAATTAATAAGAAATAATCTTAATAATACGTGATCATATTAAATATATATACAATTTTTATAGCAAAAGAATAAGTTTAAAAAAGTTTAAATTTTCAAATTATTGAAAATAAATTATATATGGGTGATTCTTAGGAAACGTGCAAATTCCGATATTGAAGTTCGGACAAAAAAAAGTTTTGAAACTTCTAACTACAATCAAGATATAATTCTTTTGTAAATTTTGAATACATATTAAACAATAAAAATACAGGGATAGGTCTTGCAGCCAGTGTATGAGCAATAAAACATTTTGTTCAGTACAGGGAGTTTATACAAATTGATTTAAGGGAAGAGTATACCAATTTTTGGGAAATTTTTTTTTTTAATTTTTCAACAGTTCTACATGATGGTAAGTATTTAAAACATGTATTCTTAGAACTCATTCAAATTCCTAATCACGTTATAGCTTATTTCCAAACGGAACAAAAGAGGAAAAGTACATAACAAAGAAAGTGAGAGGTAGAGAACTATTCAGCCAAAAGGGGACTATTATGCCTAGGGTGAACATAAAAGTACGTTAGTATTTTGTGTTTTGCATATTAAGTGTAAAATAAATTATCTACACGCCGTTGAATTTACGGGTGTCCGTAGTGCCTCACCCTCCCCTACTACCGTAGAGCGGGGTGTCTTTGGCCAGCGGGTGTCTTAGGCCATTATTCTAAAATAAAATTCTATCATATCTAGAAACTGTTGTGCATTAGGTTTTCGATTCTAACTGGAACAAATATTAAAAAAATATGTTTGTTTCCAATAACTATTAGTCACATTAATATAAAAATGAACTTCAATTTTTTTAACCAGTCATTTAAAGTTAGTGTTCAATTTAAGTTAAATTCCTGTAATGGAAAATTTGTTCTGGCAAATTTTGTATGAGACTTATATATTGGGGCTAATATATAAGTCTCATACTCTCCCGGCACTGTATTTTTTCTAGGGCCAGCTTTATGTACGTGCGGTCCCCACGTCCTAACTTTGCGGAAATAGTTTTATGGAATGGTTTAAACTGAAAAAATGTGATAGAAAAAGTTTATAAAATAGAATTATACTTTATATAAATTTTTATACAAAGTGTCTGTTTTAATAAAACTGTATGAAAGTCAATTGTACAGAGAATATTTGATTACGGGAAAGGTACGGGGAAAGTTATTATTATGACCTAGATATGGCCATGGTGCTCGACGCTGATTGGCTGGTGCAAATTCACAGTGCCGAGGGATAGATAGTCCCGAGTTTCACAATGTCAGGAGGTTCTACTGTACTAAGTTGTTGGTTCATATTTAAACATTACGTAACTCCTTAGTCAAAAATAATGTTTGAGCTAAGTTTATTATTTATGATTAAATAAATATAAGACTCGAATTTATCGACTAATATGTACCAAAACTGGAGATAAATATCTGTACATCTTATGCAGATCGAGTTTAAGAGAATTTTTTAACTACCCTGACCGTAGAGAGAAATTAGACGTAAAAGCCAATACGGGCTAATATTTCACGATTGTCGGGGTGTCTTGGGCCACGGACTTTTATCCACAATATATCTTTCATGTAATAGTCGACGTCACTGAGTAAAACCAGAGTTAACCCAACTGCAACTGGCAAAGGTCACCATCAAAGAGCCTAATGATAGCTTTCGACCTGTATAATACGCCCCTTAAGCGGTTACAATGGAGCTGATGCGGAAGTACGATTATTTATGCAAAAAGTAATCCAATTACCACTCTTTCTTACTCTACTTAAAATAACTGGCTAAATATGGATTTCATCGACAAAAATAACTGTAATAAAATTGTTTAAAAGTAAATTTTACCTAAGATTAGTAAGTTTCGAAAGTCCAAAAAAAATTTTTTTTTCAAAATGGACGTTTATGGTGGAAAACTCAAAAAGTTTGCGTATTAAAAAAATACGTTAAGACGTGTTGAATTTTGTCAATAATGCAAGTTAAAATACTTCTATGGGTACATTTCCAAATTTCAAAATGGCGGCCTATTGCAACGTTGCTTGTGCAACATTTTGGATTCTGTTACGTTTATTTCTCTGCGAATTTTTTAATGTAACTGGTGGCAAATTAAAGATTTAAACATATAGTTTATGCATACAGAAGTAAACATTTTTTATTTTTAAATTACCCCTTTTTCAAAAACGCGAAAATGGCCGTTAATAAAGAACGTTAACTTCAAAAATTGCAATATCTAAGTATTTCACATAAGTGCATTGGAATATGCTTATAAAACATAATTTATATTAATATTGTTATTAATATTGATACTTAGGGCCTGCGGCGGCTCAGTCGGTAGAGTGTCGGATTCCCACGCCGGTGACCCGGGTTCGAATCCTAGTCTCTGCTGATTGATACAAGCACCTCTGTAAAAATTACATGTGCTTTGTTTACAAACACACCGCAGACCTCCGTCGTCGATTAGCACCACATGGGAGCACAAACATGGCGACGTTAATTAAAAAAAAAAAATAATATTGTTACTTGAAACTTAGTGTGGTCGTAGTAGACTCTATCGACGGGTGATTGGAATAAGAGGATAACTCGGCATTCGCTTGAAAGGTCTAACTCAGATTTCACTTGATGAAGAGGCTAACTCGGAAATCGCATAAAGAACGGCTACTTTAACTAATTATTTTCCATATTTAATTTTGTAAAGAGATACAATAAAAAATATCAAAACGCATGATTAGCGAAAAAATTAATTTTTATATTTTTTATTAGTACTCTTTGTAAAATTAAACATGAAAAATAATTAGATACTTTATCTAGTATTAGTTAAATACTATTGTAATATGAATTATCATCATATATCATTTTTCTATATGATCATATACGAGCATATATAAGTATCTTCATATATCATTTTTCTATATGATTATATACGAGCATATATAAGTATATATCATCTTACATGAAGTCATTATTACCCGGGTTAATTTTTACCTGGGGGAGGTCAAATATTCTCAAAATAAGCGTGACGCAATTTGTGAATAACCCCTATGGTGAAAATGTTATTTCACCTACGACGATGCTAACTAAAGTATTTCTTTCGAATTTACTAATTGTTCTGCGGTAATAAATCTATACCAAGAAAAACAATAAAAATGAAAACGTAAATAACTCTGTATTTATTTAGTCTTCCAGAGACGCCACTATGAAGTACCTTCTCAAAAAAGCGTTGGATAAAACGTTGGATATAACGCAACCATTGTGTATAAAACAAAAACAAAAGAAAATCTTATACTTCTTCAATATGTGCATAATAAAGGCCTCATAATAGAATTACAATGTACATTTTTATTTCTGAGTAAAAAATCCTTAAAGTTACATTTGACCCTCCAGGATGGTGTATTAATGCAGATACCCACGTTCTTCATTTGCACGGCAGTATTAACGCATTATTTGTTTAAAAAGGTGATGTAGTCTTACTTATAAGAAAGGTTGCAATAGGACGCCATTTTGAAATTTGGAAATCGGACCCGGCGCATCTTTTTAGGTACACCTAGAGGCACCCGCAAACGAATTATTATCAACATACAACATTTTTTTACATATTTTTTAGGCTCAAACATTTTTCAAATTTTACCCTTCGACGGCCATTTTGAACTATTAAAATTGATTTTTTAACTTTAAAAAAGTACTATCCAAAATTTAATTCTAAACATCTTTATTAGAGTGACTATTTTTCATAAAATTCATATTTAGCGAGTTATTTCAAGAAATGTGAAAAAGAAGCTATTTTGAGGTTACGTTTGGCTTAAATAATCATACTTCCGGTCCACATCCATTTATGAGAAATTAGGGTTGTATTCTAGAGGGCAAAGGCTATCTTTTGACGCTTTAATATTTCTCTTAACTTACTCCCGGACTAGCAGCAGACTCGGGCAGACATGCACGACACGTCTGTGAGGTACACGTGCACACGGCCACCGAGGTTACTGACACAGACGTTAGGGACTGTCCGCAAAAGCGCCATCCCCAGGGCCGAATTAGCGCCTACGCCAACAACGCCATGGCGTAGGGCGGCAACGTCCTGAGGGGCGGCAGAGTGGCAGGTCAGGTAGAGCGCGGAAAAACGCCCGGAGGGCGGGGGGGGGGGGGGTTCATTAACTCAGGATCTATTTATCGTACAAACGCCTGCCACGACTCAACTTGAAGTTTTTTTCAAGAACTTTCGATTTATAAAACAAAGATTTCGAGAAAAATAGAGCCATTTTTGAAAATTTAAATATTAACAAAAATTTTAAACATGCTAAACAATGGTGATATTTGAAAGTAATGCATTTTTTTTATATCATATGATAACTAAACACTTTAAATATACGTAAAAACTTTGCCGCTATTTTGCATTCATCGCTCTGGTCTGGGCCATTGCGGAAAGATATGCATCTGAAAATTACATAACTTTCGAAAAAATGTACCGACGCTAATCGAATCACAGGTGCTTTTTCTACTATATAAAATGATTACTTTCCGAAAGTTACATTTATTTTGGTCAATTACTTATATATATATATAGAAAGATTTTTTTTTGTTTTTGACATAAATTTGCAAATAAAATATCGCACCGAACATTATTGGCAAATATCACATTTTATAAAAAATTTAATAAGGAAGAACTTTTATTTTAAACTTTTATATTCAACTCTACGACTTCATTCGGTCAAGTAATTTAAAGAAAACTAAAAAAAGGCGTAATTTTCTACTCTTAATTTGTTCATAACTTTTGAAGCTCAGATTTTATGGACTTTGCAATATAAAAATCGGATTCTACGGAAAAGTTTACATTTGAATCACTATAAACTAAAAAACATGTACGATTTGACCATAAGGTCCCAATTAGCGGGATCTGCCGACTGGACTATTTGTAGTAAGGTAATGGTAATTTATTGTAATATTCCCATACAAATTTTGTTAATTAATACATTTTTTATTGTTTATTGCAAAATTGAAAGATTGTGAGTACATTAAAAAAAAACTATAAATCATTATACTAAATGACAGTGCTTGAAACTGAAAAACGAAATGATCAGTCAGTCATTATCAAAATTTTTAACTTCGGCTGACTTTAATTCTCTTCTTGCTTTCTTTGATGGAAATGACGTAGCGCTGCGGTACGTTTAAAGGTGGCGAATATCCATCAGCGTAAGTCGCATCCTCAAAAATTACTTCGTAATCCTCTTTTACTGTTGTTGGTTGAAGATTAATTATTGCTTTGTAGAAACAGGTTGTTTGAGGATACAATGCCATAACTGAAATAAATAAAGAATTGTATAATTCGTTAAACTACATAATCTAAATATCATAATAAATTTTCACAAATAAATAATAAGATAAATTTAAAAATAAAGTAATTCTTTCGAATATTGATCTACCTATTGAACCTTTCGGAAATAAGGCATGTGCATCTGTTTCTGGATTAGCTTTCATAGTCGGCAAAGGTACTACGCGTCGTCTAGACACAATGTGTCTTTCTTTTTCTTCTTCATCGACGTCATCTACTTCGTACTTGCTTGTTGAATGGTTAAAACTTATAACTTCGGCCAGAATCCAGTTTTCTTCATTTTCAGCGCCTTTTACGAAAGCAGCTACCATATCGCCCATCTAAATTAAATAACAGGAAAATTTAAATAATAATCCATTTATAATTAATGAAATAATAAATAATTTCACAATAACTCTTACATGCATAGCATATTACGTGCATACTTTTTTGCTTATTTTATCAATTTATATGCCAATATTAATAAATGATTACCAACACATTTAGTCTGTATATGCAGTAGTTTTTTCTCAAAACAATATTTTTCGTTTACCTTGGCTACGTAAGATGGTTCAGCTGGAATAGATCCACAGAGAGGGGGAGCTTTAGCGGAAGGTGCTTTACCAATATATAGTGGCAACGTTTGCGCTGTTACCAGTAACATTTTCATAAGGGTTCCTCGTCTAATAGCTTCTTTATTTCCAGCACTTCGAGCCTGTAAAATATAATATCACAAAATAAGTGGTACACATTAAATATAGGAGGAGAGACAATAATGGCTCTTTCGGCCCTAAGAGAACATTCAGTTTTTGTTAATTTGATATTTTTAACGAATTATTCATAACAAATGATAATTTTAAGCCTAATGACTTTTCCACAATTTACATAAAAATGTGAACTAATTTTAAATTAATGAAAATTCAAAAGGGTTTAATTTACAAGTAATTGAATCTTCCTTCTTATAACTATCAGCTATACCTCGCGCACTATGAATTCATATACACATATATACTAGCGTGACAAATCTATTAAATCCAATTAATTCCTTTTTCTAAATATGAAAAGATCCTATTTGCGAATAGGATGTATATGCAATTTTTGTATTGGTGAATAGGATTTAATAGATTTCTCACACTAGGGTTACGAGAGTGTCGTAGGTATCGTATGCCGTTGACGGGGGTAACGCCCAAGCTTTGATGTGTGCCGTAAGCGATGGTCACAAAGTTTGCGCACTAAATGTTACAGTTTCTTCTAAATCTGCAATTGTAAAATCAGATTAAAAATGTTTGCAACACTCTTGTACTGGCGTGCGACATCTACGCCAGTTCCTGTGCTAGGACCTTTACGCATCGGCCGAAGCGGAAGCACTACAGTGCGATTAACCGCCACAACAGAACCACTTTAGAGCTTCGATCTGATTTTCCAGGTAGTATCAGTGCGCAGCTGCATCTATCCCGAATTTTAATAGTACGCGAAGTTTAACTGCATACGCATTAACCCGTTAATGTTACATACGTCTTGGAATATACATTTGATTTTTTCGTTTTTATAATATTTATACATGATAAACTCGAATTTTAGCAATATAAATGTATTTAGCAGGTCAAAGTGGACTATTTTCGATCCTGTAATGGGATCCTAAATCATTCTTAATCGCATAAGGCCCGAGAGAACGCGAGAAATTAAAAAACTTTTATTGCGCGAATTCTTTAGTTTTTTTTTTTTTTTTTACTAAGCTTACTCAACTCTCTTATAGAGAGTTATACAGCTGTATTTTAATATTTATAGAGTCTTGTGGAGCTTTACATTTATCTTAATATTACATTATATATATTTAAATTTGTATGTTACAATATTTTAAGAAACTTAGAACGTATTTACAGGCTTGAGTGTTCGGTTTATGCAATAGCGTTGTTGTATTTAACGGTAAATAAAGTTGACATTTCAGTAAGGAATTGATTAATTCTTTTCTTTGCGAGTCAAAAGCGGAGCATTGCCATACTATATGTTCCAGATCTTGTGATTCGTGATTACAATATAGACATTTTGGATCGCTTACAATTCCAACGCGCGACAGTGAGGCAGCTAAATTATAGTGGTCTGCACGACAACGATTTATAGTCACAACAAGGTCTCGTGATAGTATTTTTCTATTAAACCATGAGTTAGAATTATTATTATGGAAATATTGAAAGTACTTTTTACCTTTGGTTTCACCTTGTTGTTCTATAAAGCACTGAGTTGCATCTAGGGATTCTCTTTTATATTGTAGATAGAAATCTGTAAAAGGAGTAGATAAAGGGTCGGTAATTAGATCTTTGGATGCGCTCTTAGCTAACGTGTCTGCGGCTTCGTTACCGGTATTACCAATGTGAGCAGGAACCCAAACGAGTTTAATCGTAGAATTGGAGCACAGTTCCTGGATGTACATGTATATTTTCTTTATGTCTAAAATGAAAGAGTTAGTTTTTACCCAGATTTTCGTTGATTTAAGACTTTGTAATACACTCAGTGAGTCGGTGAATATTACGAAATTTTTTTTCCGGATGGTTTTTTGCAATGTTTATTGCATCTTTAAGAGCAACGCATTCTGCAGTATATACAGAGGCGTTTTTGTCCATAGCTCTTTTGAGTTCAGTATTCATGGACGGACATATACACGCTCAACCAACGCTGTTGTCTGGTAACTTACTGCCGTCAGTGTATATTGCAATTGCGTCGAGCTTAGAAATAAAGTCGCTTATAATGGTATTTGGGTTTGAGGCAATGTGTAACTTTGAAGCTGGAGTAGTATCATAATTTATACTCGTAGTATTTACTTTATAATCGTAGCTATAAATATTATAGTGGTCTGATGGTTCTTGAACATTTTTTATTATCTCGCCAATGCAGTGTGTAATAAGCCTCATTTTTTTATTTTTGTATTGATTCTTTTTAGAATTTCTATAATAATCTTGAATGGTATTGTATACATTTGAGTTTTTATTTGACAGAGCTTTCGCAAGGTAGCATTTGCATAAAAATTTAGTTCGTTCTTCAATAAGTTGAACTTTAGATTCGGCAATGATAACATTCTTAGGAGTAGTTATACGATATCCCAACGCCGATCTAATCACAGAAAGTTGAACTTTTTCTAATGTATCAACATTTTGCTTTTGTTTCGGGAAATAAATATAACTGTTATAATCAATTGAAAGCGAACAAAACTTTTATACAGTGTTAGTAATGTTTTGGTTAATGTATTGGAGTGAGATCCCCAACTTGTGCCACATAAGAACTTAATAATGTTTGATGCTCGTGCACATTTCTTTTTTATATATTCTACGTGTTGTACAAAAGACAATTTATAATCAAATATTATGCCCAAGAAGCGGGCAGTCTCGCTAGATTTAATGACGTATTCGTCGATTTTTAGTTCGGTTTCACCTGGCTTAATGTTTTTATTATTAAAATGAACTAAAACAGTTTTCTGGGGGGCTAATTCTAATCCAAGACTTAACAGGTTGCTCTTTATTATTTTAATTGCTTTCGTTATAATACTTTTGCATCTTTTTAGTGGTGCTAATTTAGAGTAAATCGATATATCATCGGCAAACTGAGATGCCGTTACACTTTTAGGAAGGTTAGCTAAAATATCTTTGACATAAATTAAATATAAGAGGGGGCTAAGCACACCTCCTTGCGGTACGCCTTTGCAAGATACTCTGTGACTATCATTTAAATGATCTGCGTAAATCTCTCTTTGATAAGTTAGAAATTTTACAAATTTGATTACACTATCTGAGCATCCTATCGACGCGAGTTTTTGCAAGAGAATATCACAGAGCTCATTGTCAAAGGCGCCGCAGAAATCAAGGAAAGCGGCAAGTAGGTCTTTACGGTTAGTCAGCGCCTGGCCAGCTACAAGTGTTAAATTTACAAGGTTGTCTGAGCATGATTTACCTTTTCTAAATCCTGACTGGCTTTTAGGGAGTACATTATTATATTTGCACGACCATTGTAGTCAATTTTTAATTATACCTTCAAAAAGTTTGCACAAACACGATATTAAGGCAATCAGTCTGACTCCTTTGTTGTCGGGCTTCTTAATAAAATGGACGTACGATTTTTTCCAAGAGTCGGGATATTCACCTGATTGGTATAAATCATTATATATATCTAATAAAAGCAGTTTTAATCTAATTGGAAGTTTCTTTATTATTTGGTAATCTATACCGTCCATGCCCACCGCAGATTTATCGTTAGTTAAACTTAGGGCAGTGTTAAACTCTACAAAATCCAAGGGTGTGGTGAAAAAGTCGTTTTTTGTACTAGGAGGTGTCCAATCTGGGTTAGTGGTAACCTATGGAGGACATATCTTGTGCATTGTATTAATAATTTCATTGTTTGTTTGTAGGTTTTCTGTAACGTTAACAGGATTCACTTTAATCCATTTGTTTTTAAAAATCTTGCACTTATTACATACATAAGAGGTATCAGTAGTAAAATTTATGGTTTCTGCAAACTTTTTGAAGTTTTCTCTTTTTTTTCCGTAAATGTTCGAATAGCAGTGGCTACAGATTTTTTATAAACTTGTAAATCTTTATATTCTTGAGAGTGTTTGTATCTGTTAAAAGCAGCTTTTCTAGAACGCTTGGCTTTGTCACACTCATCATCCCACCAAGAGGTAGGGTTGCGATGCGACGTATATTTAGCTTTATTACTAGTTTTTGGGGTACTTGATTTTAGAGCAGATAGAATTATTTCTACAAATTTTTCGTATTTGACTTTAGGGGAATATTCTTCATAGTCTTTAGAAAGAAAAATGGGATACTGTTTTTCTAGCTCTTTGTCAAATGTTTCCCAGCAAGTTTTTATACTTTTAATTTTAAAGGATATTTTTATATAATTAGATTTTTCTAAACTAATATTAATATAAAGTGGATAATGATCCGATCTCCAGGTTTCGTCTAACGCGTTTACATAAATTATATGAGCAATATTCAGGGTGGAAAATAAAAGATCAATATTTGAATGAGAGTTTCTTTGAAAATCAGATCGAGTTATGGTATTACAATTATGTAGAAACAAGTCGTATTCGTCAATGCTTTTGAATAGTCTTTCACCATTACTGTCCGTATCGTTGCAATTCCATACAATATTATGTGCATTAAAATCTCCGACTAGGATGGAAGACCGACTTGCATCTACATTTGCGATTATTGTGTTCCATTGATCTTGCGTTAGAGTGCGGCCTAGAGCTCTGTAGCATACATGTATGTCAAGTGCCGGATTAGTATTAGTAATATGAATCGTACAAAGCTCAACGCTTGTGTCAGGTGTAATAATATTATTCAATTCTACGAAAGCAATATTTTTACGAATTAAAATTAGTATACCGCCTCCTTGGACATGACATCGATTTTTTTTCAGTTGAACGAAGCCAGCTGCAAAGATGTAATTCTTGTTTTTTTCGCTGTCGTTTAGTCAGGACTCCACGCAGATAAAAACATCGATATCGTGAAGGAGACTTGGAAATTCATGCTTGCGCTTATTGATACTGCGAGCGTTCCATATAATATTTTAAGTGAGTGAGAATTATTTTGAAATTAAGGATTCATTTTGAAGTTTATAATAGTTCTAAAGAATCGATTTTCAAAATGTTATTTTATGTAGAATCTGTATAATCACTAGAGTCGCTTTCCATAATAACATCGTCGGGAGCCATAATACGCTTTTTAATCTTTGTTATTCTAGATTTGAGTTTTCTTTCATTAATATGTTTGTATATATCTGTAAGAAAATCGTGTAGATCAGATAAATTGCTTGTGTATTTGTGCGCAATTGTAGTGATATTTGGTTGACCATATGATTCTGCTAGGAAATTCACCAGATTATCAAACGTGATATTGTATTTGTTTTGAATTGTGTCTACATGTTCCTTAGCTGATTGAAGTTGACTTTCGATGTCTTCCTTGCTTGTTGTACTAGGTAGCTGTTTGGGCTTTTTTTTGTAGTTTTCACTGAACTGTTTTTTTTAGTTTTTTGTTCGATTAATGAAATACCTGTATTTGTTGAAGATGAAGAAGAGGAGTGAGGCCTTTTAAATGTAGATTGGTTAGGTGTAATTGATAAACTTTTATTGAATAGTAGTGGAGCTTGTTCGTTATGGCTTTGTTTTTCGATATTTGTCGATAAAGTTTTTTGTTCAGTAACGTTTTCTGGTGGAGATTCGCAGAGCGTTTGAGCTGATGGCTCCTTTTGAGTAGATGTTTCATTTTCTTTGCAGTATTTTGCCAGATGACCTTCTTGATTGCACACGAAGCAAGTAAATTTTTCGACAGATAAATAAATCCAGTATTTTGTGTAATCAAAGTTTATTTCTAGCCTTTGCGGAATTTTGGTGACGTCATCTGGTTTAACGTATATTTGTCTTCGAAAACTTTGAATGTGTGAGAAGCCTGGTGCATTCATACCGGCTCTAATGGCCGTTAATTGAGAAACGGGTGAAATGTCTAATTTTTTTAACTCATCTTCTATAATTCCATTCGGTATACACGTTTGAACGTTTGAAATAATAATTTGTTTCGCTTTGGATATGAGAGGACGAATTCCAAATGTTGTAGAGCCAATGTTTATATTTGCTTGCTTCTCAATAAGCTGATCGACAAGTTGCTTACTATTTAAGTAGAGACAAATTCTTCCATGAGAGATTCTCGACGCTGAGATAATACTTGTAGAATCGATTACTTTAGCTAGAGCGAAAACGTACTCTTGCACTGTGTGACCTTAGATTGTATCTAAAACAATAGCTTGTTCTTTAGATGGACATTGACTTTGTTGAACTACTCTTGAAAATGAAACTTTATTGACGGAGGACGGTGAATCTTGACTCATTATGAGGTTTGTATGCATTTATCCCTGTAGTCAGAGATATAATGCACAGAATTTTTTAGGCTTTTTAGTAAATTCTCTTATGAGAGAGTTATACACTGCACTTGTCACGTGTCACCATACGTAGGCAGATTTTAATTAAACGGACTCAGTATAGGTTTGATTTTACTCGAAGAACCGCGTTGGTAAACACGTCCTGTCTCTACGACGGTTAAAACGAGACTCAATTCTTTAGTTAAAGGCTAAAACACATTTCAAAATGATCTTCCGACGTTTTTTTTCAACTTTTTGACTGTCTCTAACTTTACGGGTTAATATGGGTAAAATCAATTTAGGCTTTTATCTATCGACAGGTGAGTCGTTTAGTTTAAAAATACTATTTTTGTCACACATACACAATTTTCGCGTTTCTTAATGCCTGTAATGCGGACGCAAAGCGGCTGTTTACCGACCGGCTAGCAAAAAACATTTTTTTCGCTTGGCAACTTTTCGCCCGCTAACTTTTCGCTCACTAACTTTTCCCCGCTCCTCATAAAACCGATATTTTTGTATTTCTTGCAATTTATAACGCGAAATCAAGACATGTGTGCAAAAAGTACGGTGTGTGCCACGGGCGAAAAGGCTTTTTACCCTTGTGTGATTGCAGTACTCGTCTTCGACTCGCAAGACGCATAATATACTATTAATATGAATAACTTATGAACATATTAAAATATCAGAAAGCGACTTACTACCTATGGATCAGAAAGTAGTTTTTATGAACCCTACTGTTATTATATTTGTCAATACAGGGTATTTCAAACTTATGGAAATGGAATAGTATAGAACAGCATATAAATTGTTTCCATACTTTTATAACTAACTTAATCTCATTATTTAAAATATAATTTATATAATAATTAATATAAGTAATTAATATTTCTATAAGATTACATTATATTTAATTTAATAAATTTGTTATAATAAAATAATTCCTGTTTGTTAAGGTTCAAATGTGTGTACTTGGTATTATCAAAAACTTTCCTTGTAATAATACAAGGAATATTGGTAATTCCTTTTACAGATTATAACAAAAAACTTAATAAATTATAAGTATATACAAATATTACGCCATGAAATTATTAATGTCAACAATTTACCTGCAATCTGCGTTCATTTCTGATAACTCTAATTTCATTGATTTTTTCTAATGAATCTCTAAGCAATTCTTCTTCTTTTTTAGCGTCGTCAACCGCTCTGCTATAAGTCAACTTCAGCTTACGTTGTTGTGCGGAATTAAGCTTCTCTTCTACGTTCATTTCATACTGAATTTTCTCGATGTGCTCTAAGTTAAACTCTGAATGGCTTCGTGCACTTTCTATTTTATGAACCAAAGTATGCAAATTTTTCAATCTTTCCTGAAAAAAGAGATACAAATGATTATTCAAAAAGTTTTCAATTTAACTTGGATAATTTTTCAAAAACGCTATAATATTTTTAAACTATTTTACTTGTATTTGTTGAGCAACAGTATCGGCTGTGAACGACATATTCCAATTTGATTTTGTAGTTGAACACTGTTTCAAGTTCGAATGATGATAGAATAATGCATGAAATTGGATTCATGGCAGAATATATATGTCCGCTTTGAGAGGATAGAGGATTAGGAAGATTATGAACCTTTGTGCGTAATGACTAAACCAAACTGAATAAAGGGAGATTTATTCCTAGAACTTCGTAGCAATTACAGTGTTCACTAATTATTCATAGTTCAACGACCTTACGTTAACTTTAGTACTTTTCACGAAAGTCTAAAGAGTTCAAATGCACGTACCCTATAATTATGCTTTTTGCACTTTTATAACTGCAAATGTTCTGACATTGGATGCTCTGATATTGGAATAAGAAAATGCATAACGATTCTAGTGAAAATAAGAAACGATCGAAACAGTTTCAAAACTATAAGAAAATTTGACAAATGCCAATTTTTGCTGAATATGGAATATTTTTCACTTTCTTACATTATCTCGTATTTTTAAAGAAAAAAATTAAACTATTGTTCGCATTTAAAATCATACATTCTATCATATTTTTATTTGTTTATACATATCTTCTTACATTTTTAAACGTTTTCTAAAATTTGTGTATGTTTGTTTTTACATTTTCTCACATTTTGATACATTTTTACAGACTTTTCCATATTTTTGCACAATTGTACATGATTTTGCACAATTTTACATGTTTTTGCACAATTTTACATGTTCTTGCACAATTTTACATGTTTTTGCACAATTTTACATAGTTATGCATAATTTCACTAAGTTTTGAAGACTATTACATACATAGTTTTGCATAATTTCACTAAGTTTTGCAGAATATTACATACATAGTTTTGCATATTTTTACATATTTTTGTACAATTTTACAATGTTTAAAAATAATTTTTATATCTAAACAAATTCTCAAATTGGGTGTTCCTCAAACATAAATTTTGATAATATTTGAACCAATCAGACTCAATTACTTTTAATAGCACACGTTTGTTCTTAAAAGAAATATAGACACGGTTGAAACTTTATACAAATATTCTTTTAACATCAACATTTTGATATATATATATATATATATATATATATATATATATATGGGAGACGCTCTGTGAGATCGACTTAAAAAAAATTTCTTTTATTTCTTCGGTAAAATGGTCTTTTTGGTATGTAAAAAATGTATGTGAATTTTTTATTTTTTTTTTAAACGCTTAGGTTCAAAGTTGACCAAGGCTAAATATGAGCATGTAGTCATGTTTTACATTTTTTTTTTTAAATTTCAACCTCCATTTATTCAATAAAATTAAAGCTCTTTAAATAATAGTAAGAAAGGAATTTTTAGCAACTTTCCTGAATTTTTCATAAAAAATAGTTCCAAAACCTTTTTCAACTTTATTAATTTGAACAATCTAAGAATACGAAGTAGTGAAGAAAAAAAGAGTATAATCCTATTGCTTTTTTTGTGATTTGAATTTAAATTACTAAGCAGAATTGGGGTAATACCGGTCACAATGTTATTTATATGATGCTCCCGAAAGTGAGGCTAAGAAAACGTTGCGCTGCGCTCTCAGGTATAGGGCAACTTTGCTTAAGTGATTTTGATTGAACAGTGGTTATGTGTTACCTGTTTCTCTATGTAAGTGCGAATAATAACATGACTGATCATATGAAGGTCCATATAACTAATTTAAAGAAATTTTTCACCTACAAAAGTAACTTTTTAATAGTGGCCGGAATTGTACCGAGGCTGACCGGTATTACCCTTTGATGTGGAGTAAATTCAGTCAAAATTCTTTTTTTTATTTCGTCTTATAGCTTCGATATGTAACATTTTTATTTTAAACCAATACGAAATATTTAAAGGCAATGGTTTGAACTAACAGAATAATTATTTAAAGTTAGTAAAAAACAATTTGGAAGTGGAAAGAACAAGCACGTTTGCTTAGGTGACCGGCAATACCCCGTTCACCCCTACATAGTGACCTAGGACACTCCGTGGACCGTGCAAACGCCGAGTTAGCCTCTTCTTCCACTCAACCGTCAATATACTCTAATAGCTGATTTTTTTCCAATCATTTTGACCGACTGGTTCTGTAGAAATTACCGTGGAAAAGAGCGATATCGCGCGGAGCAGCCAAATGAACAGCCAGCGGATCAAATAGCGCGCTGCCGTCGTGCCTCCCATCTCGCGCGACACGCAAAACCGCCGCGAGAATGGGGGTAACTATGGCTGCTCATTTGGCTGCTCCGCACAACATAGCTCTGTTCCACGGTAATTTCTAGTGAACCGGTTGGCCAACATAATCAGAAAAAAATCAGCTATTTGAGTATATCGACGGTTGAGTCGAAGAAGAGTATTAATACAGATACCCACGTTCTTCATTTGCACGGCAGTATTAACGCATTATTATGTTTTAATATAGTACTTTATATTACGAGGGCGTAAAGTGAACTTTTTCGCACAAGTGAAAAGAGTGCAAAAACGTTACGCCCAAACTACGTATATAATACTTTTTGCACGCGTATGCATAAAGTTAAACTGTGTGTGTATGTGTGTGTGAATGTGTTTGTGTATGTATATAGACGTGTATGTGTGTGTGTATGTGTATGTGTATATGTGTGTGTGTGTATGTGTGCCATTTTAAGTTAAGATTTTCTATGCATTTCTATGTAAAAAAATATATTTTTGTCATTTTGAACATGAAAATAACTTTTACAGTAGACTCTTCATATATCATCATTAGTAGATTGAAGAAGTTTATGCAGAAATATTTCGCACAAAGCCAATTAATTATTAGAAAAAAGTACTCATCTAGACATTATTGACCTTTCAAATAGGTGCATATTAAAGTATGTACGAGGAAAATACTTAGAAATTACTTAAAATATTTTTAAAATGTATGCATCAAATAAGCAAAAATATGCAAAAAACACAAAAAAATTGCAAATGCAATATATAAAATATGTATTTGCATAAACTTCCGCAGTCTAATCGTTACCTACATCTTTACTTGAGACATTATACGTTTCCCTAACCCAAGTATGCCGCCTTTCTGCCAATTCTAACTATCTGAAATCTACTGTCGTATTAAGAGAAAACTCAGCATTTCCGAGAGCATTTCAATATTTACAATTCATATTTCTTCCCAAATATGTGAGGATAGGTCGAGATTCTGCTATATTGGTTTTTATAATTTGAATCTAAGTTCGTTTAAATATTATTTAATAAAAAAATCGATTTAAAATAAATTTAAAGTAGTTTCGTGCCTTTATAGCATCATGTGCAAGTAGAGTACACTTTACGCTCGGAAATTGTTACTTTACACGTACTTTATGCATATCCGGGCAAAGAAACATTTTAATTACCAGTTTGAGGATCATCAACGTATATTTCATTATATCCACCTTTCCTTTTAGTTCCCATAATCACTTAATTTGTTAAAAACAATTTAATGGTTATAAGTAAAAACGAAACAGAATAAATATTATAATGGGGGTGCAGGTAATGTGGCCACCTTAAGGAACTTTCGATTCTCAGTACATATATATCGGGTTTGGGGCTTCGGAAACTATTGAGACATGTTATTTGAACCTTTAACTCTAATACCTCATGAGATTTCTTACAAAAGAATTTACTCTTTGAATTTTAATTAAAGAAGTTCTAAGTAGTTACAAACAGTATTGGTAAAGTGGCCATCTATCAATTCTAATGGTAAAGTCGCATAGTAAGTGCTTCAAACAGAGAAGACTAGCGTAGCAGAGACTTCCTTTACGTGTTATTTAACCACATGGTGCCGTAGCGTATGCCTTGGTGTCGATATGTTGTGATTAGTAAACCTAGAAATTTTGAAGAAGCAACTGCCGTTTTTATCGGCGTCGATTACCTATTACCTTGCAATGCATTCGTATGGCCACTTTACCAACCGATAAACAGCAATGAAAATTGCCATTTTCACAACGAAAATAAACTCTACGGCAAAAACTGGCACATTCATCTTAAAGTAAATAAAAAGCTACAATTTTATGTACTGTATGATTTTTTTCGCTCGTATCATGCTGATAAAAGTGGTTTCTTTACATGTATGCACTACTAAAAAATCAGAGTTTTGATGCATTCGCGCGTAAACATGACCCTATGATATAATTAGGGGGCGCTATTATTGGTATTGGTACAATACATATACTGTGGAAGTTACGGCATCGCAGAATAACGCATACAGCGGGATCTCGTGTAGGCGGTCACATTACCTGCATATATATATACATACACAGTGCGTTCATTTTGAATCTGAGGATACGTTTAGAGAGATCGAGGTCGGTTTTTTATGTGCACTGTAGTCAAATTATAGTGCACACTACTACTATAGTCTAATATAGTATTCAGTATAATACGTCCTATAGTTTTTTTCTTCTAGTATTAAAGGAAATATGATAGATAAACTTAATTTAGAGATTTTTTATTTTGAAAAAACTGATGGCGATTTTCTAGAATCTTAATAGCACTATATATCACAATACATGAGTTCACAAAGTATCATAATAAGGTCTAATAAACTTTTTTTTTAGATTTTTTACCTCATATTGAATAAAAAATGTTTTTACACTTTTTTCTTAAAAGTCACTAATTCTTTAGGTAAAAACAAACAATGTTGGTAAAATCTCAAAATATTAAAAAAGTACGCATTTTTGAACCTTCAATTACCCTTGACATATAACACCTTGGGGTCTGAAATTTTTTTTACATATTCTGGGTACACATACCAACATATTTTTAGAGTTTTAGACATTTTTATTTCTGGAAATGGTCACTTGACATGGAATCACCCATATACACGCTATAACTCGGGTAAACGTATTCGCGCATTTTAAGTGGTTTCCTTCACTCCAAAAGAATTTATCATAAAGAAACTAATAAAAAAGTAACGTTTAACCAGTTTAAAGCAAGCTCCATAATTATTATTAGCTTTTATGGGTGTATGTTGCGTGCGAGAATGTACTTAGTTGTTATTTCGGGAACACCGTAGCTTCATTTTTATAAATGCTATAATAATTATTTAAAACAAGAGTTAAAGTGGTATAAACCTTTTCAAAAACAATATTTTGTTGAAAATGTATAATATAAAGTTTTAAAGAATGTTAAAATACTTTATGAACGAACTAAGTGGTTATGTACTTGGCTGGTATTGGTATATATTATGTAAGTGGTACTTTTTCCGACTTTTAAACGAAATAGGGTTATGAAAATATATTAAAATTGATGTAACTCAATTTTGAAGAAAATTTAGTTAAGTGGTTATTCTTGCAAGCCACAGAATTCTATAAAATTACTTTTAAGAGTCACGAATGTCCAGTCTAGTTTATTTTTAAAACGTTCTTAAAGAATTGTCTTTATTAATCAATGTATGCATTAGAAGAGCGGCCAGTTTCGTCACAGATCAGTATATGACAAAATCTCAAAAGAATATACACTTGTTTGGGTCCAGAAATCGCAAAAAAAAAATTGGATGCTGGGGTTTCCAAACCTTTTTTATCTTGTTTTAGGAGCGAAATTATGAAGAAATATGCGCTTGAACACTGAAAATTGGCAATGTGACTATGTTATTCTGGTAAATTAGGTGCTTTTTATATATAGCAAAATAAGCGTTTTACTGCGCCGTTAATAACTGTGCACACAAAGGTGGAAATTTTTTTTTCAAAAAAGTATATAAAAATAGAAGAAAATACCTTTAATTTGAGTTTTTTAACCGACTTCGAAAAATGAGGAGGTTCTCAATTCGACATAGCTTTTTTTTATGTTTGTCCAGCGATTATTCCAAAACTACTCGACCGATTCCGATGAAATTTTTTTATATGAAAGGTAATCATCCTCCGGTGGTCCGATTCAAATTTTGTGATTATTGGCCCAGTATCTCGCCAGTAATTTAGTTTTTTATGAATATTTTTTCTGTACATTTCGGCCTCTGTCGACTCTTTCCGTCGATTATTCGGAAACTATTGAACCGATTTGGATAATATTTTTTTTAATGAAAGAGAATTATCTCATGTTAGTCCCATTGTATTACTGGGCCAGTAGTGAACCAGTACTACGTCAGTACTGGTAAGTTATTATGTTTTTCCGCCGATTATTCGGAAACTACTGAACCGATTTTGATAATATTTTTTGAATGAAAGAGAATGATCTCAGGTTGGTCCCAATATATTACTGGGCCAGTATGGAGCCAGTACTACGTCAGTACTGGCGATTTGTTATGTTCTTCTGCCGATTATTCGGAAACTTCTGAACCGATTTGGATAAACTATTTTTTGAATAAAAGAGAATTATCCCATGGTGGTTCCATTATATAACTGGGCCCATATGGAGCCTGTACTACGTCAGTACTGGCGTTTTTATTTTATGTTTGTCCTACGATTATTCCAAAAAATACTTGACTGATTCGGTTGAAAATAATTATTTCAAAGTTGCAGCTCTTTGCTTATTTCATTTTATTTATCATTAATTATATTGCATATAATTATATTGATAATATAATTATATTGAATATAATTATATTGATAATATAATTATATTGAATATAATTATATTGAAAATAAAATAACCCAGAACTCACCACATGGAGGTGGCTGCAATTCGAGTTCCACCCAGCTCCTACCCAACCACCCAGCCAAACGTAGGAACAAGAATGACGATATGACAATCATATAAAATGTTGTTTTTATATTTCATGCAGAGGAACTATATAAATTGAATGAAACTCAGCCCTTACAACTAAAAAGTCTGAAATAAAAAAATTTTTTGAAGAAAAAAAGCACCGAATTCGAAAAATGCACTAAAAAGTGTGAAATAATTCGCAAAAATGTTCTCGAAGTCGGCACCGAATTACAAATTGACATATACCGTCACGTCTTTTTGTTTCATTGGGAATTTTATTCTTGACTAATTGTTTGATAGCGTAGTTTGCGTACCGTCGCTAGGTGACGATGGCCTAAACACATTAAGATTATCCCGGTTACAATTGTAACAGTATTATTTGAATTATATGTGACAGTTTAGCCAATGACTATCATTTGAAGAAAATTGTTGCATTAGAAGTTCTTTTTAAAAGCATTTTCTCTCAAACCAGTGCTTTCAATTACGAGTTATTAACTTTAAGTGGGATATACGATAGTGGGACACATGTTTCATTCCAGGTTTAAAATATGAGAAAGTTAATGAAATCCACAAATTAATTATGCAGATGAAAATACTAGTTAAGTACACAGTACACGCAAAGTCTAAAAATAACAGCAATTACTTATTTCTCATTTTAAGCAATACAATTAACGCAGCTAACAGTCACATAAAAGGAAAGAAAATCATAAAAAATGCAAATGAAATTACGCAAAGTAAGATAATGACCATTTCTGATAAGAATGCGAAGGGTAACCACAGCAGACAACGCAAGGTGAAAGCGCTCTTGCGCCTCGACCATCTGACCGGCAAACAGAGAGTTTCGGTAGAGCGGCTCATAGACCAATATGCGGATAAATTTTATTTAACGGGAGATAAGTTGCCGGTAACAACTATGCTCGAGCACCAATTCCCCCTCGATAGTAATGTATCCATTCGTATTAAACAATTCCGTCACCCTCCTGTACTAAATGGGGAAATCAATAGGCAAGTACAGGAATTGCTAGGTAACGATATAATCGAGCCCTCGATCAGCTCTTACTCAGCACCAGTATTTTGCGTCGATAAAAACCCCGATTCAAAGGGCAACAAACGTTATAGAATGGTGGTAGATTTTAGAAAGCTTAACGCAATCATACCTGATTATAATCACCTTGTACCCAATATAACTAATATTTTAAACAAATTGGGGCGCGCAAATTTTTTTTCGGTATTCGATTTAGCTTCTGGAAACCATAAAATTTTTATAAAAAGAGAAGATAGACACAAAACAGCCTTTCATTGTAATTTGAGCGCTTTTCATTTCCGCAGGAGCCCGTTTGGACTAAAAACAAGTGCATCAGTTTTCCTCGCTCTTATCACGGCACTAATTGCAGGTATGAAAGGTGCAGTAGCATTTTTTGATGATATTTGTATTTTTTCTGAAACTATCGAAGAACATTGGCTGAGGTATTAAAAAGATTAATAAAAGCTAACCTGACATTGCAACCTGACAAATGCGAATTTTTAAAGCAAGGAATTAATTACCTTGGGCACATTATAAGTAGTAATGGCTTGAAGCCCGATCCAAAAAAAATAGAACCGGTAAAAAAATTTCCAGTTCTCAAAATAGCAAAAAATGTTAAACAATTTTGGGGATTGGCCAATTATTGTAGACGTTTTATACCTGGTTTTGCAAAAATAGCCAGACCTTGAAACGTTTTACTAAAGAAAGATCAACCATTTATCTGGGAAAAAAATTCTCAGGAAGCTTTCGAAAATTTGAGAGATCGATTATATGAGCCGCCAATCTTAATACATCCTAATTTTGATAAACAATTTACTTTTTCGACCGATGCTAGCGGGTACGCGATTGGTGGAGTGATTTCGCAACAAGAACTTCCCATAGCTTTTGTATCACGAGGCCTCAACCCAGCTGAAGTAAATTATTGCACTTTTTCGAAAGAAGCTTTAGCTATAGTATTTTGTATAACTCAATTCAGACCATACTTATATGGTAGAAAATTCACTCTTATTACAGATCATAGACCATTAGTCTGGCTAAATTCACACAAAGATCCAAACTCTAGAGTAACGAGATGGAGATTAAAATTAGCAGATTACAATTTTGAAATTAAATATAAGCCGGGCGTAACGATACCACAAATAGCAATTTGTTAGCAAGTGAGCATGAGCAAGCTAACAAGCAGAATGAGCTAGACAGAGAAATGAATAATCAATCGTTAGAAAGTCAGGTAGAGCCCGCCGCCGCTGACCCACCCGGTATGATGACGCGCCTACACGCAGGCAGATAGCCAAGCATACGGTACGTGGCAGCCATCCAAGTCCTCGCATCACGTAAGAGAACAAGCGGAGGTCGTAAAATGTTTGACGAAGAGAGGCCGGTGACACGTGGCATGGCCAATGCAGCTACAGAGATAGTAGAAATGCCCTCACTCGCAGCCGCGCCGCGCGGAAATTTTCAAGGGGGGGGGGGCGGTGAAAGCACGCACCTTGAGGAAAGGTAGGAAAGTCGCGCATGCAGCCCCGTCACTACAGCTGCCGATAACACTGCGGAATTTGATATAGATCTTAACGTAACTACTCTTTTAAATGAAAATTCAAGCGAGTCTAATGAACTACTTAATTCTGAGCCCATACGTCGTGACTCACACGCAAACGAACTCCCTAGTAAAAATATTCTCCATTGTAGAGAAAAATTATTTATGCGAAAAGACAATTATTTATATTTCGTCAATTCTATAGGCCAGCCACTAAATGAAGGAGCAATGCAGTTATATGAAATCCATAAACTACCACGCCTGGATAATTTAACTGTTGGTGAACCTAAATTAATTAAAGTTAATACTAGATTCCATATAGTAATGCCACTTAGAACTTTGCAAATTTTACTTAATAAATTGAGTTTCATTTTAATTGAAAAAGAGATTAATACATTTAGCGTAGCAAAAAGTAAAAATATTGAAAATATTAAACAGTATTAAAAAAGAATTATATTCAACAAACATCAAAATCATTATATGTCTCGGACATATACAACATCCTCCTTTTTCTGCACGTGCAAAAATTATCGAAGAAATGCATTGTTCTACGATTAGTGGACACAAAGACGCCAATAAAACTTATAATAGAATTAGACATAAATATAATTGGAAAAATCTTAAGCAGGAAGTACAAAAGTTTATTAAAAAATGCAAGCAATGTCAATTAAAAAAATTATAGTCAAAACCAAGCAAAATTTAATTATTACTGATTATCCAACAATACCGTTTGCTAAAGTAGCTCTTGATATAGTCGGATCATTGCCTAAAACTAAAATGGGTAATGAATACATACTTAGCATGTAAAATCAATTTTTGAAATTCATAATTTTTGTTCCCCTTCCCGATCAGACAGCGATCTCAGTAGCTGAGATTTATAAAAAGATTAGTTTGTATTTTCGGAGCTCCTCAAGCTATATTAACAGATTAAGGGATAAATTTTCTAAGTAAATTAATGACGCGCGTAGCCAAGAGATTCAAAATGAAGCAAATTTAAACTACCGCATTCACCCGCAGTCGAACGGCTCTCTAGAGCGAGCGCACGCGCCGTTAAGTGAATTTATCAAGATATTTATTTCTAAAGAAGCCGAATGGTATGAATGCGTCGAATTAGCAATGCTTAACCATAAGTCCAGGCGAAATGAATCGACCATTCTCACACCTTACGAGCTTGTGTTTGGGCGTCTAGCACGACTACCGTTAAACGATCCTCCCGCCGACGACGACCTCTTACCTGCGTACGCCGACTACATGCAAGATCTTATCTCACGCTGGGTGCCTTAAGAGAAATAGCTGCCGAAATAATCTCCCTAGCTAAGGACAGAGCGAAGCGGCATTGCGATTTAAAGGCTAATCACGTAGAAATCAAAGTAGGTGATTACGTTTGGTTGCAAAGAGGTCCCAAGCCTCATAAATTCGGTGATCCTTATTCCGGTCCCTATCTAGTGTTATATATTTGGGAAAATGAAAATGTAAAAATACAATTGAAAGAAAATAAAACAACGATAGTGCATATGAACCGCCTATGCTTTTCGCACATTCAACCAAAATAATATGATCAAATAATAATATATAATTCACTGAGTTTAGATAAAATCTACACGCGACCTTCAGAAACAAGCAGTTGATCTCAAAATTTATTTAACTAATTATAATATGAAAACATTTTTTGAGGTACTTGATCTACAGTAATAGCAATATGCGAGGTTCTTTTTACCATAAAATTTTAAAATAAAGGAAAATTGTTAATAATTATAGGATTGCAAAATCAAAGCGAAAGTAAATGACTGAAAATTTTATTCAGCATTTTACAAATGGATAAATGAATCTCAAAAAAAACAAACAACATTTAATCGGACCTAACTCTATTCAGTAGATAATCTTAGGCGTGATCATATAGAAATACAAAAGGAGAAAATACAAACGAAATAACTTAGTTAAGCAAAAAAGGTAGTGTTATGAATACATATTTAGAATAAAAAAAAAACAAATAGCTATATGATCATCAGAATCAATTTATTTTTGCGTATGTAGAAATGAATATAGAAAATTAATTAATTTGTAAATGTGAATTTCACTTTATAACTTCAAATCAACATCTTTTATAACGTGTTTATGACTTAAGTCATTTTGTTAATGATATGACCAATTTTTAAAAAAAATAAAAATAAATTCATATGTTATATATTATAATGTTTAAAATAACCGTCTCATAGCAACATAACAAATGAGTCAATTTTGCATATATACATCAGTCAATATAACGTAGTATAACAGGCGAAAGTGTCAGTTGTATTAAAATACCACTACCCTTTTGCAATGCAAAATATCTAGTCAGTAATTGAAAACCAAAACAAATGTAAAGATATACTCTACGTAAACGTAATCGATTATTGTGATTGACAATAACTACTACCATACAAACGATTGAACGAAATACTGCGGATTAAATATATTAGCAAATCGATTTATATTCGCAGAAATTTTGTATGTAAGGTACGAACAAAGCTTTAGAATACTTACAATACTTATAGCATTCTATTATCTCATAGTATATTATAGTAGTATTACAGCTATCAATCAATAAATAGACTAGTACGATAAATGTAATCGGTGCAATGAAAACATTTTTCGTACTGATAATAAATGTAAATTTTAAACGTTGAAGATTTTTAAGTAAATTTGTTAACACATCGAGTAATGCCAATTTTGACCATTTCCATACCCATGTAAAAGGGTCCATTTTGCGACAACTCACCGTCTCAACAGAAGCAAAAATAACTATAATATCTCCTTAAATATTAAATAAGTTATAATAATCTTTGTTATAAAATTTTGTATCTCTAGGAACTTTGACAAATTATTATAACACCTCGAATGTATAATATAATATGTAATGAACGAATGAAATTGTAATAAGGTCTTCCAGCAATATCGGTATTGTTAATTTTTTAACAACTTCATTGGTTATTCAAAAATACAAATATGTATTAATATTTAAATAAGCGTGATGAAATATAGTAGACAAATTAAAATCATGTAATTAATTATATAGAAACAAATCTTCGTTAATTTAGCCATAGGTAACCGAGCGACATTCCATTATTAATCGTACCAAACTATAAACAACCTTGTAAAAATATGAACAAGTAAATTAAATGAAATATATGACATACACATGTGAACAATTTAAACAACTTATACTATACATATACAGGTTAACAAAATTAAGTGATAAGTATGTAATCAAGGCTACTTTTTCGTATTTTATTAATTTGAAGGAATGCAAATCCCATGTAACGGATTGTGTCATTCAAAAGAGAATCATTGTAAAACTAAATATAATGCGAGGTACAGCAACACAACAGAGGTACTACCGAGACGCCACGAGTGAGCGACTAAGGAAGAAGATTCACTCCAACACTACAAGCACCGATCACAGAGGCTGTCTATCGAACCGATCTTCAAGGGGGGCAACAGACGGACTCCACTAACTCGAAATGCAGAAGTAAACCACGAACATAACAAGTCTCAATTCCGAAGAAAGAAGAGGAGGTGCCGCACAGACGCAAGGCCGACTTCTAAAAACTTCCTATCAAGAACAGACGAGGCGATTATCAAGAGAACAACGCAACTAGAAGGCAACGAAATTCACAAAAACTAAATACAAAAAACTTTATGTACTTCGATTAGAAAAATTTTAATAAATTATAATCAATCAATGTGTAATGTACTATAGCAGCCAAATCAAACGCAAACGTGAACTTTGATTAATCACTCCCTTAGTACAAATGGTTTATTAATGTATCTATATTTAAATTAAGCATAATGTTACATAACAAACTGGGTCTACTCGAAGAAAAATTGTAATGACTATTATCCTAAATTTAATAACTGCATGTTTAACCTATACTCCAACATATCCTTCGAACTACTCCTAATCTTTTCCTTGAAATAAAAATTCTTCCCATAAGAACACTAACTACATATCCATCAGTCCGCATGTTACTGGAGTATATCAGAAAATGTATGAAAATTCTTCGTAACTGGAAACATCCAATTGTAAAGGCAAAAAAGGAAGAGAATGCCATATCTATATATACATGTAGCAATTTTATGATATGATGTCGATCAAATGTTATATATATATATCGTAACGAGACACAAATTGCTTCAAGAAAGCTGGGTGCGCAGCAGATATTCGCAACACAAAGACTGAAGCAGGCTAAAAAGGTATCTCAATAGCCGGCACGCACTGACCAATCACCGGTAGAACAGCTCGAGTTAAGAAAAACCTCGAAATCTGCACTCCTAGGAGCGAGTAGGCTGTGATTCAAATTGCATCGCACCGGCGACGCGTGTCTGCAGGGGTCATACTGATTCCTACTTATCGACCTACGCTATATAACGAGTATCCTACCTTGTCTACCTCATACTCCACGATGACACACTCACCCACCTCAATATTTTTCGAACTCCGCGACTCTATACCTCTGTCGCCCCCTCCTCGAGTACGCATAATTAATTTCTAGTCTAGGCTAACCATGCGACTCTCGCGAGGTTATAAACGGCATAGATAGCCCCCAGGGCTCCTGGCCATGTGCCCTCACACTTTTACCTTCAGCATAGAGCCTTCTGCATTCGAACTTTGAGCCGTAAACACGTACGCACCAGTTTGCTAACTGACTTCTGACTCGTAAAAAGGACACGCCCTTATACGTAACTTTGTACTTCTTATACAATAAACTTGCTCTTAAACTTATCTGCTCGCGCTTATTTATTCGCTATTTATATCCCCCGCCACCATCTCGAGCACGACACCGCCCGCAGCGCAGCGCAGCTCAGCCGAGCCGACTACAAGGAACCAAGGCCTACACACGTACACAACGTAAGTCCCTAAATACTTCGCTAGTCTCTCTGATCCTATCATAAACTCGCACTTCCTATTTTTACCACTATGATGTTAAATGTCATTTTCGCTATCCTACTTTTGATAATACCTCGACTTCCAGGTAAATTACGCAAGTATTGACCAAAACTAGAGGCGAAAGCGATTTAATTTCATATTAACTTCGCGTCATTTATTACTTACAGACGACGTAACAAACGTATGGTTTAATTATTAAAATTTTTTAATTGCAAAATGCTCCGCTTGGGATAATTTGGTTTAGAGTTTAGGTTTATGATTTTATTATGAAAATTTTTTATTGCAAATTACTCAGTTTGAGTTTATGGTTTAAGATTAATAATTCTATTATATAAATTTGTTTACTGCCGATTGCCCATTTTTTAATAGCAAAATGTTCAGTTTGAGGTCGTTAGGTTTAGGGATTAGGGTTTATGGTTTATGATTTTATTGTGAAAACTGTTTATTGCAAAATGCTCTGCTCGGGGTAGTTGTGTTTATGGTTTAGGGCTTATGATTTTATTATTATAGTGTGTACTTCGAGTAATTTAGAAAAATGAGCTTCCCAAATATGACCTAAATTAATAAGTTTTAATATTTGAAGTGTTGGGGAAAATATTCGCTGCCATTTTATGGGATTTACTATATTACATTACATTGCCCTTGCATTGACATAATATTCTTTTTTTGCCAATTGAATTATCGAAATTGGAAATAAAAAATTCGATATAAATTGAATTTATCGCGGTGCAGATTAATATACGGGAATTATTTATATCAAATATTACAAACATTTATATGTATAATTAAAATAAACATTGTATACATTAGCCATTTCGATTACCTTTCTTTATTGTTATAGTAATATTTTTCTACTTGTTGAGTAAGTTTTTGAATACTTGCAATTCCGGAAAAAAACGGAAAGGATTGGACGGTTTCCATCTAGCATAAATAATGAATGAATCACTATATACATATTATAATATAACTTACACTTATGTTGATTAAATGATAAAATGTAGTAAAACACAGATTACATTGTCGGCTTTTTTTTTGCTTGTATATACTGACCGCCCGGCCAGGGGCACCAGGCATAAAGTTCAAGGAATTAAAAACAACTGTATGAATTTGAATGAACGTATTCTCAGTATACTTGCAACCCAAGCCCTAATTATACCTTCTTATGTTCTTATAATGACTGTTCTCAGTATACCTGCAACGCCTAACTATACTTTCCTCTAGTGCTTGGCACTTATATATAAGTATCATTACTCATACTACTCTACCTGCATTAGTTTTGTGTTTGTGATTCGAGTTAGTTGATCGTATTATAAAAGTACAATAAGATTATGGTTCATTAGCTTGTTTTATAAACAAATATAATCTATTTCAACTTGATCATCGCTTTTATCTGTTGAATATGGTATGTAATACAAACTTTAATTTATTATATAATATAATAAACTATTATTATAGCTTAATTAATTAATAATAAACTATTTAAATAAAGAAACAATTTTTGATTATCTCGAGTGTAAAATTTAGAAATATATATCCTTTCTTCAGGCAATCAATAATTATGTAAATGTGAATAGTATTACAACTTTGTCAAATGAACTAATTAAATAAAAAAATTATATCACGACGTGTTCTACATAATTAATAATTGTCCTGAGAAGGGATGCAATGTATTAAAGACGTCTGAAGCGTCGGCACATAAGATATTTTGCACTAGTGGTGATAATACTTTAATTCAAAAACTCATTACTAGTAATTCAGTCACTTTATAGTATTAAAAACCAATTTTCATTTAATAATGTCAGTCTACCTCCGAGAAAGAAAAACGTTGCGTTGAGTTCACCATTGAGTTGGACAGAGCAATATATAGAAAGAGATGACAAAGCAGCAATAAACACTCTCCTTAACACCGTCTACAACATCAACCACCCCGAGAATCCTCTAGTTCTCGCGGTCAACATCCATATCGCTCCGCTTATCCAAATCGTCGTCCACTTCATCCCGCGCGTCCGAGAAATGACAAACGCAAGGATGGCTGACTTTCTGATAAAAGCGCGCTGTCCGTTAAAGCACATAGCCTCGAACATGAACGTCGACATGATCAGATTAATGATCAAAAAAGGTGTGGCGGTGAACGAGCCGCGATCTGGGAATACGCTCGCCTGGCAATCCTCTGCTCTGCACTCGGTGGCCCTCGCGGGTGATAAGCAAATATCCGTTGCCGCATTACTTCTGCGACACTGGTCTCAACCAAACGAAAAGGATTCGATCGGTCATACTCCGTTGCACAAGGTCCTGGAGGCGGCTAACTCTTATAAAATGGTGAAACTACTGATAGCGAAGGCGGCTCGCTTGAACACTCGCAAAGACTCAAATTGCACGCCACTGCTGATTTTCAAATACGTTACAATTAAAGTATGGACATTCTGAGGTTGTTGGTGGAGATGGGAGCTAATGTGAAGGTGAAGGGTATATTTGAGAAAAGTGTGCGGTACTATGCCAGCAACAAGCACCGAAAAGACCTCGTCGATTACTTTTTGGATTTTGGGATCAACGAGAAGAATGCGTACAGCGAGACAGCTTTGCACGCTGTTTTCAAGATTGCCGAGGTAGAGTTTATTGAGTTTCTGCTAAGTCGAGGCGCCGATCCGACGAGCAAGAAAAGGGATCAACGTAGTGCTCTACACTCTTTGTTCGGAAACGCGACATTTTAGATGCGTTTTCCAAGGTCAAGCAGCTGAGTGAAAAATTACAATTGTGCCTTAATAACGGAGCTGACGTCAACGACACGAATGCCAAGGCACAAACAGTGTTAGCGCTGTCTGTACAGCAGAAATGCTTGGGTGGAGCCCATTTTGGAACACATTGCGAAGCTCGATGTTTTGAATTTACCAGTGAGCGAATCGGATTGTCGGGTAATCGGAAGGAATAAATACTGCAGTGGTTATTACGAGAAATGCAAGAACGAAATTGTTGCATTGAAAGAAATTAAGTTTTACGAGAACCTTACATTGTTTAATGTATTGACGAGCAACATGACAAAAATTTTGTGCTACGCGCGAAACGACGATTTGATTGCTTCGTTCGAGAAAGGCTGTTCTCTGTTGCAATAATGCTTTTCCGATCTATTCGGCGTACTTATCAAGAAAATTCTTAACGGTTAGAGAGAGGCTAAAATTGATGAAAAGCTCGGCATTTGCACTTTGTTCTGTAATGGAATGTACAATGATCCCGTGTGAGTTAATTACAGAGAAAATTATATGTTATCTGAATGAAAAAAACATGACTAATTTGATTAATAGTTAAAATAGCTATACAATAATAATGATTTCTACTTTGTACATCAATACATACCAATTCAATTATTTGTGTAGAAAGTAACAGAATAAAACAATATAATAGCATAAAATGTTTGTTTTCATATATATTTCTTAAAAAAAAATAATCTGCTTTACAAATACTTATTTTTACATTTATATAAGATCAAGTGAACATAATATTTTATATTTTATACACGAGAAATAGTTAAAATGGCTGGGTTTTATTTTTACCATTAAATAATTTTCAAAAGTAAAGAATTCATATGGATCATGTGTTTCCTGCAAATGATTATTTCTTAATGTGTATTGTAATATAATTATGCAATATATTGGTTTTGTTGGGCGGATTAAAAGAAATAATTAAATATCATAATTAAAGTCTTAAGATAATCCTTTTATTCATTTTAATTTGATTTGGTTTAACTTAAAAGAATACACACGTTATGATTTCTATTATTTTCGAATCGACAACATGTTAAGAAAATTTCATTCGAAAAGTATGCTGTGCGACCGTAAATTCGAAAACCACAGCGACTGTAATTCCTGTTTAAAATTTCGATGCATTAAATGTTTCGAATTACATAAACCGCGCAACCGTCAAAACGAACTCGAAAACAAAAAATTCTAACCCGAGTATAATCAAGATGCAATAAACCTGCAAGCTACGGGCCATTTTGCAATTAGAAGCCATGCGCGTACATAACGCGCGATATTTTAATTGCGGATAGGCAAGGCTTTGAAATCATTTTAGTATTTACTGGCTGACGCGACGAGTTATTGAATTAGAGGGCGCGTGGCTGTATATGAGCAAGTGCATATTTAATGCAATATTTAATTAATGATTTTAATTAATTATGTGGTAAAGAAAATTGGCAAATATATTGCAAAATTTACAGTTTAAATAACTTTCAGATTTATAAATTTGATTGTAATATGTATTTAAGAAACTTTATCAAAGTTAGCCTGAAACGTGTTCACCTCGGTGTTCACGATTCAACTGTTAAAACGGTAATGATTTACAATTATTATTATGTCAATAGTTAATGCATTTTATTTACTTGATAGGTATACAAGCCTCGATACAAACTTATATATAAGAAAAAATAACAGTCAAAACTGGAGCGTATAGGTGATTCTGCCGTAACATGTCCCAGTTGAGCTTTTAAAGTATACGAAAATGTATTAGACCAAAAAAAAATTTTTCTTTATAACTGACATTTTTTTAGAGATTGAGAATTGTTTGCACTCATAATAATATTTAAAACAAAATACTTGAATATGATACATTAAAATGAATTCCTATCAAAATGTACACAATATTATATGATGTTAGCAGGGGACGGAACTGACATTCCACGTTAAAAATGCTCGTAACGTCTCGTATATTTGTTATTAAAATTTTTTCGCATAGATCATTCTTATGTCCATCAAATACTATAAGAAAATGCATTTTGTTGACCAATAAACATAATTTAAATAGCGATTTACAGGGGGGGGGGTGGGGGCGGAACAGACTGCAATTCTTGTACGTTACAGAATTAAAAAATATTCTTATGCGCGTTTGCAATTTTTCAAACCTTTGACAATTATGACATTTGATTAAGTGATAACGCCACTCTGCCTCTCTAAAAAATGAGCGTATTTGCCTAATTTTTTGCGAGGAACCGAGAAAGTTTACAGGAAATTCATTAATAAGGGGTTGTAGTACAGGTTGTAAAAAAATTTTTTATTGTTACTTTAATAAAAACTATCGAGTATATTGTGGAAATATCGAAAAATTTTTTTTGAGATACCTCCACTTCGGGGCACCTAACTCAAGCAATTTTTAACCTGGAACACAAAATCAAACTTTTTCTGAAACTTAACATAAAAATACATAAGCTCACGTAAGACTTTTTTTAAATATTAATTTTTGACAAAATGACACTGTTTTGAAAAAAATTTGCGTGTTTGACTAAAATTTCAGCGGTAAATTGTTTATGAAAAAAAAAAACATTATATAAAAAATCTCCTATGTCATCTTATAAGGAATGTTATTACGAAGTTACAGCTAAAATTTCAAGTCAATCGGATTAAAAATGAGAACGAAAATGCCCCAGCGATGGCGCTGCACCTGGTCTCGGCGCCTGACTTTAAAGGCACTAAGGATTAATTTTGTGACTTGGGACCAGGTGCATATCAATTCTAGGAACCTTAAGGTCGTTATTTCATGAAAGTCGACCTTAAAAATAAACAATTATACAATGATTCGTTTATGTGTTATAATATTAGAGACGTTATAGTATAAAACTTCAAGGTGGAACTCCAGTGATTTAAAAAAAATCCTTTCATCCAATAATTTAAAACAATTCTAGGATATTTTTCAACTTAAAATGAACAAAAGTTAATATTTTTGAAATTGTTTAAACTCAATTAATGGTTTAAATAAATGAAACATACGAATCACCCATATGCTCCAGTTTTGACTGTTATTCTTTCTTATATATAAGCGTGTATTGAGACTTGTATACCTATTAAGTAAATAAAATGCATTAACTATTGACATAATAATAATTGTGAATCATTATCGTTTTAACATTTGAATCGGATTCGCGTGTCGACCGTTGAACCGATAAGACGTGTTTACTATGCGCTCCGGAATTTACGAAGTGTGTGACTCGTATATAACGCGTGTTTACTCGGAGAATATGGTCTTCAGCACAATGAAATTAAAAATTTAAATAAAGAACAATAAATACCCTGGTAGAAATCTTATCGTGGCGCCCACATTCGCTATAATGGCCTTTATAGGCAAACTAGATAGTACTAGACTGTACAAAACTCGATAAATCCACACAGATCTACATAGTTTTCTCAATAATAATATGTACGTATAAAATCTGTGAGGTTATATATTATTTATGGAACAGAACTTTTATTGTAAAAATTAATGTTAAAGAAAGTTTAACATGCAAGTTTTTAATTATAATAATAAGATCTACAGTTCTATTCATACTATTTACATATAAAAGTAGTCAGAAAACATATGTAACCTAAAAAATGAAATTTTAGAAATAATTTTCCTTGCATATGAAAAACAGTGATTACAAAATAACGTTATTGATTGATGTAGTTGTTTCTTGAAAAGTAATATATAAATAATAATATCATATGTACAAATATGTACTTTATGAGATGCTTTATTTAAATACTAGAATTTTAATTTCAGAATTGCAAATAATTTTGTATCCGTATGTGAGTTTTTATAATACATAAACTGCTCGTCCGTGACAACATTTTCAAAGACAAACACATTAGTCGAACACATGTAGACGATAATTTTCTTTATAAGTAACAAATTACTATGTTTTAACTGGCCATAGATGTCAAATGAAAGTGTTTGATTATAAATTAATCACAGTAGGAAATACAAAAATAGAACATATATATAATAACTCAAATACATTATTTCTTTTTAAAAATAGAAAATTAATCAGTTGATAATAAATGTATGTAAAAATAGTTTTCCTTACATAAACCATACAGGTTTTGAAACCAAGCATGTATTTAGGATGGAACATAATCAAATATAAGGAAACCAATTTTACACAAAGAAAATAAATATTTGCACTAACACTTCATATAGTTATTTAGATATTCAGATTATTTTCTTATTTTGATTGTTTAATATATATGTGTAACATAATATTGTTATTGAGTTCTTAAATACAAAAACTCGATGCATCTAAAATTTGATAACCTTACACTTTAGAGGTTATTTACATTTACTTACATTGGTAATAGGTGAATAATAACATGTAAATACCTTTAAATCAAAATAATACATAATAAGTTCAATAGATTATGCGTCTGTTTCTTAAAACATAACCTTTAAGTGGTTGTTATTGTCATAATTTTGCTTATCTAGTTTTATCGGGGCAAATAATATGGGAAACTAGAAGGGACGACCGTTACACGCCTTTATAGTAGCTATTTAGTTTGCCTACATAGATCTACACAGCGCGAGATTATTCTACATAGATCTATGAAGTGGACGGGATAAATTTCTACCAGGGTAGAGACTTTTTTTATACATATACACTCGTGCTGAGTCTCTGACTACAGAGACACGCACTAACATCACAAAATGATTTCAACCGCATCTACATCAACATCTAAAGTTACGTTTTCAAGTGTTATTCAACAAGAAAAATTACTAACTCGTGAACATGCTATAATTGTCGACTCCATCGAGGGTCACACCGTTGAAGAATATGCCCTCTCTCTGGCTAAAATAATGGACCCAAAGGACATACTGTACGCGTCTCGTATTAATCAAAATCGAATCTGTTTTTACCTAAGTAAAAAGGAAATCGTTGATAACCTCACAAAAGAGAAAATGAAAATAGCTGTAGGAGATAATTCTCTAACTATCAGGCCTCTCGTGTCAAAAGCGAGAAGAGTCATGATTTCCAACGTGCAACCCTGCATACCTACCAGTGTCATTTTACAAGAATTACAGAAACTCGAAATAACCCCGGTATCGCAAATTACTTCGGTCAAATCAAGCACGCACCATCCGTCCTTGAGCCACCTCCTGAGTTTCAGAAAACAAATGTATATAAAACCAGATGATGTACCAAGAATTCCAAATAACTTGCGCATAACACACGATAACGTCAACTATTGGATTTACTTCTCTGCCGACAAACTCACGTGTTTCCTCTGCAAGGAGGAAGGTCATCTCGCCAAATACTGCAGAAACAACGAAAACAATACATCACCCAAAGTGATAGATACAAGAGTAGAAGATCTGTTAACTAAAGAAGAAGCTGTTGGTACACCACCATCCCAAATAGTCAACACTCCCGAAGATAAAAGTGAATTTCCGCCAATTACAGGTTTGAAGAGGCCGGTCCCTCCCAGCTCAATTTCAACGTCATCAAATCCAGAAATGGAAGACTCCCAAGAAGATCAAACAGGTAAAACTACAACTAGAAGAACAAAAAGAAAAAAAGAAAGTTCAAGTAAAATAGACTTCGTAAAACACTTAGAAAATGCCAAAAGTTTTGTAAATTCAAACGCGGAAAAATACCCGATTAGTCACGATAAACTCGTTGCGTTTCTAGAAAGTGTACGAGTCGGCGAAAATGTACGGGAAGTTGCAGAAATGTATACAAATAATGTAGATACACTTGCCGTTATGCTTACTGATATATATACACATATAACTGATCGCGGTACAAAGAGTAGAATCACGCGTATTCGAAATAGTCTAATTTCCTCCGACATAAACAAAGCACTAGTCCTTAGTAAAGCCTATCTGACACTGAGAAGAAAAACACCCAAAATGAATAATCATATTAATACTGATACAAATATGAACTCGCATCTCAAAATATTATATTGGAACGCTCGTAGTATTCTCCAGCGTAAAATAGAATTACAAGACACACTACAAGACGTAGATGTATTCGTATGTGTAGAAACATGGTTAAAACCTAATGACGCTCTTAAAGTTCCCGGTTTTGTAACAATAAGAGAAGATAGACGGAATACACGCGGCGGTGGCATTCTTTTTCTAGTCCGAAAGAAACTAGTTATAGCAATCTTAAATCAAATTACCAAGCAGACGAGTGAGGTAGAAATAGCCGGTATACGCATTGAAAATACAAATCCTGTTATCGACATTGTCGCCTGCTACAGAATTCCCGGCAATTTATTATATCAAACGGAATGGAATAATATACTTGCCTGCGCCACTTATAATAAAAATACAGTATTGGTGGGAGATTTCAATACCCATAATAAAAAATGGAATTGTAGAAACACTGACACAAACGGAGATAGGTTAGACCACAGTATTGAAACTCAAAACATGTTCTTACACAATCCGAATACATTTACACATATCGACACTCGTAATAATAATAAATCAAATATTGATCTAATACTTTCAACGATGCTGATTGCCGACAAAATTAATATCGAAGTTTATGATGAAACATTGGGGTCGGATCACTATCCAATCTTGCTAGATATCGATGCAACTCATCACAGCTATCAACGCAAATCATTCAAAATATCATCTCTCAAAACAAATTGGAAACAATTCGAAAATTATTTAGACAGTAAGTACGATGACTTTTTTACATACCAACACGGTCAATTGCCACCTCCGGAAAAATATGAATACTTTATAAATATAATAACAGAGTCAGTTCAAAAATCAACACCACGCAAAATAAAAGTAAATAAAAAATCTGTAAAAAATCCCGTTCCCTGGTGGGACTCCGAATGCAATAAGATGAAACGGTTAAGACGGGCATCATTTAAAAAGTGGGAAAATTCCAAAAATCTAATTGATTTAATCGATTATAAAAAGAATTGGGCTTTAGCCAAAAAAATGTTTAAAATTAAAAAAAAGGAATACTTCAAGACCTTTGCCTCCTCTATTAGCTTTCGTACAAATACAAAATACGTTTGGAATCTTTGCAAAATTTTAAAAAACAGCCAGGTCAAAATCAAAACTCCCAGTATGACCGATAGAAATGAGTATGCAGAAAAATGCACTTCATGCATTAATAAAATCTCACCTCCTTGGGTTGCTTCTGACCCAAACTGGTTACCTTGTGAAAAAGATGATTTCCTTGACAATTATTTTACATACTCAGAATTTAACAAAGCACTTAGCTTCATTAAACTCACTGCTTCACCAGGTTTCGATGGGATAGATAATCAAATTATACAAAAAATACCGATTAAATACAAATTTTTACTACTTGACATTTTCAATGAAATGTATCAAAATGGACAATTTCCGTCAGACTGGAAACACTCATATATTCACTTGATAAACAAATCTGATGGTAGTTCTGTTAGACCAATCGCGCTCACATCGTGTATGTGCAAACTTTTTGAAAGTATGATTAAGAACAGATTACAATGGTGGCTAGAGCATAATAATTTACTGCCAGAAGGGCAAGCTGGTTTTCGAAAAGGAAAATCTTGCTACGATAATCTAGCATTTCTCTCACTCGAAATTGACAAAGCATTTTTCGATAAAAAGGACCTTCTCGCTGCATTTTTGGATGTTTCTCATGCCTTCAATAATGTCTCTCCCGAATGCTTGTTAACTAAGTTAGCTGACATAAATTGTTCTGAAAGACTGATTAAATTCATAAAATTTCTAACGCATGAAAGATATATACACACTAATGTACCAGGGCAAAAATATAAGAAAGTCTGCACGGAGTCCCACAAGGGGGGGTCCTTATCCCTCTCCTTTACTTAATATATGTCTCGAGCGTCACAAATAATATCCCGATTGAGGCCACGATTCTGCAGTTTGCCGACGACATTGTTATCTACGTAAAAAATTCTTCAATCCTTGAAAGCAAACATTTACTCGAAAAATCTATTAATATCTTACATAAAAACTTGCTGTCTATTGGTCTCGAACTGTCGCCAAAAAAAACTACACTCATTCATTTCAATAAGTAAAAGGTCGATCCCGGAAACGTACAGATTAACATAAACAACCACACAGTCAAATCTAATGAAACAGTTAAATTTCTCGGTCTCACGTTTGACTATAAAATGTCGTTTATCCCTCACGTCAACAGAGTTTTAACAAAATGCAATTTAGCTTTAAACATCATCAGATTCTTGTGTGGGACTTGGTGGGGAGCAGATCCGAATTCACTTATTATGATATATAAGAGCTACGTACGTTTGCTAATTGAATACGGCAGCTTCATATATTTTCCAGTTCTAAAAAAATACGCTAATAAAATTGAACAAATACAATTCGCAGCTATAAGAACCGCATTAGGATACAGAAAAAGTACACCAACGAATGTCCTACTAGCAGAGTCCAAACTCTTGTTTCTTAACGATAGAGCGCGCCTTCTAGACTGTAAATATCTTGCTATAGTTATGTCATATAGAAAAAACCTAATGTATAAGCAATTAAGTTATTTTGTCACGACGAAAAAAAAAGAAAAAGAGTTATATGAATGCATAGAATACGTATCGAACCTTGCGGATTCCATTTATCTACAAGATACTGCTCCCATTTATAATTTTGAGTATAACACTAATTTAACTTCAATACCCTTCGATAAGAAACTAGGAGAATCTCTGAAAATAATAAAAAACCCAAACTCAGTCTTAAATTCGTTTTTAAACAGCCAAAACAGTTTAAATATATTTACTGACGGTAGTAAAATACAGTCTAACAAACACGTAGGAACTGCTTGTGTAATACCCACTCTAAACATCGAAATATGCAAATCTATTAATAACAACGCATCAATATTTACAGCCGAATGCGTAGCGATAAATCAGGCCATGGACATTGCGCTCTATTACGGAAATCAAGACGTTTTAATTTTCACCGATTTCTTAAGTGTCCTGCAAAGCTTAAAATCTGTAAAAGACAGCGCAACTACCAACCATTACATACTGCTAATTAAACAAAAATATAGTACATTCATAAAAACGCATAAGGAAATAAAATTGAAATTCATATGGATACCCTCGCATATAGGAATTGACGGGAATGAAAGAGCGGACGAACTTGCCAAAAACCAACCATGAAACATTACGTAAATTATCACCATGTTCCGTTTACTGATTTATTTGAAAATTTTAATAAACTCGCTGTATCCCGAACAAATGATAAAATTAAAGAACAAATGTGCACAAAAGGCAAATTATATTCTAATTTGTATTATAATGAAAAAAGCAAACCATGGTTCTTTTATAAAAATTTATCTAGAGAGCTCATTGTATCAATAAATCGTGCCAGATCAAATCATTACCACATGGCCGAATCACTCGCAAAAATAAAAGTTGTAAACTCTCCGATATGCCCATGTGATCGTGAAAATGAAAACATTAACCACGTTTTGTGGCAATGCAGCTTGTACGAAGATCAAAGGCAAAAACTTCTTTGTAAACTTAAAAGATTGCGATTACATCCGCCACTATGTATAAAAATGTTAATCACTGACCCACATACAAAAGCTTGTAAATATATTGTAGAATTTTTAAAAATATGTAATTTGAAAATTTAAAAATCACGTAAATATGTATGTATACCATATATGTAACTGCTATTAATGTAAAGCAGAAATAAACCTCAGGTTAACCCCTGTAGAAGTTTGAAATGCTTAATAAAAAAAAAAAAAAAAAAACATTTGAATCGTGAACACCGAGGTGAACACGTTTCAGGCTAACTTTGATAAAGTTTTTTAAATACATATTACAATCAAGTGATTTATAAATTTAAAAGTTATGCTTACAGCAGCTTATTTAGTATACACGTATAGCATAAACATTAATAATTTTTTAAAACATTTTTACTAAATCAAAATAATGCAGCGATCTGTAAATATTCTGTACAAAGCGTTTTAAGAAAATCACTATCCAAATCATTTTATTCTTTTATTTTATTTATAGATCAGAATGTATTTCACAATATTCATTTACATTCTTATTGCGTGAAATGTTAATTGTAGAATATAGTGCTTTACAAGTGGTCTTTTCTTATAGAATAACCAACTGAATACAAAATCGTTCTATGCTTTTTCAAATGTATGGTTCATTTTCTTATGATTTATATATACGACTTGCTAGCGTTGAAAAATACTTTAATTTGATAAACACTATTACCCGATATATTGACATAATTTATTTAAACTTTCATGCGAATTCGATAAGTAGAGATTGATCTCTTAATCGATACCTCTATAATCCTGATACACAATTTAAACGCAATAAACTCAACAAACAGAATTTTATTGAATCTATATATATATATATATATATATATATATATATATATATATATATATATCGAGTGATATCAATCATTCTCATGTCGTTAGTGTTCAGAAACGGTAAACAGCCTTAGGATAGAATGGTTATAAATAATGAAGTAATAGGTAATAATGTCTTTTGACAAAAACCAATATTTTAACTAATTAAAATCAATGGTTAGTCGATTATACGAAGTTAAGTATATGCGTGTAATATATAAAAGATTTTAATTAAAATGAAAATATTTTCTATATTGCATGCATATTCTTTTGCAAATTGTAAATTTTGCAATATATTTGCCAATTTACTTTACCACATATCTGTAACGTTTCATTGTGCCTGAAACTACAAACAGCTACAAAATTAAGAGGTAATAACAAGCAATCAGCGTGGTTAACCCAGTTGCTTACATTTTAACTGAGTTAAAGCTTTAGTCATTTTAGTTTTGAAGGATCATTTTTTAAATATGAAAGGCGCGTCGAGGTGAAACGTAATTATATACGTATACATATCCATCGTTAATTACGCATATTTGTCAGTATACTGCGGGTGCATTCGCAAGTCGGATAATGATGTCGATAAACCGGAATTATAATGACATGATAATATTTCAGGATACCTATCAGTGTTGAACAACTATAGACGTGAGAGTAGCGTGTTATACCCAGTAAATCTACTATATGAATTAAGTCTTTTGGAAATCTGATGTATCGTATTATACATTTTCTCTTATTATAATGACATTTAGATAAAATTTATTTTATATTTATGTGTGAAAATTAAATTCTAGAAAAATTACGTAAATATTAACGGAATGTGAAAGACAAGTTTTTATACTGATTAAGTAATCATAGTAATGAACAAAATTTCTTCTCGGATTTATTTATTATATATTTTAAGCTAAAGAATGCTTACTGACAACGTACATTTTTAATTTGTTCTAGAAATGAAGTCGTAATGTTTTGACTCAACCATAAAGTAATAATAATAAAAAAATAAAATTAAATAAATTAAATTAAATAATAATAATGAACTTATTATATCAGTAGTAATATTAATTTAATAGATCATAAATATTAAAAATGGATAAAAACATAGCTATCATTAATTAAATATTGCATTAAATAAATAAATTCAATCAAATATAAAAAATCATATTATAATAAACAAAATCTTTATTGAAAATTAGTTGACCTCTTTCCGGGAAATAAATATTCTGATCGCTGAAATGTAGCGGTAAATGACCGCTTAAAACTCAGATAACAAATTCCCCATCATGATCAATGAGACACCATTTTGAACAAATGTTTTACCGCCCGCAACAAGATCTCCGACATGCACTGGCGCGCTTGCTCACATACAGCCAGACGCTCTCTATTTCAATAACTCGTCGCGTCAGCCAGTAAATACTAAAATGATTTCAAAGCCTTCACTGTAAAAACGCCTATGTTAATTTACACAAACAAGTAAAATAACTTCGGTAGCTCACACTGGTTCACAGCATTAAATGGCGTCAAGTTACTACGTTATGTACTGAAGAATGACCGTAGAAATACTGTCCAATTGAGCTGTACGTAACTTGCTGAGATAAAATGTAGTAGTTTTACTGTTTAATGTATTTTGACTTGAGTTAAGTAAAATTACTACATTAAACACTGGAAATAAAGGTACCACCTACCAGCACTGCATACTTACAGGGGAAAATCATTTTACAGTTGCGTGTTATTATACTTTAAAAATGTAATATAATATTTAATGCAATTAAAATTACCGGTTATCCAGTAAAATAATCGCTAGTGAAGCTTCGAGTTTGCCGCGCGTTTTCCGCCATTGCAGTTTTTCATAAAGTATATAAAATCTTCCGGCTTTGTAGCAGGAGAATTTTGTGTGATCACGACGTTTACGTTATTAATATCGAAGTATTTATACATTTGGAAAGAAAAAGAAGTTCATGTTTGATGAATTGAATAAAGGTAAGTATTATGGAGTAAAATATAACTGTAAAAATCATAAAATCTAATTATTAAATATATATATCTTAAGTTGCACTTATTTTATAGGTTATGAATAATTGGTATTAACTCAAAATATTCTTAAAAAAAAAATTTATTAAATATCATAATCAAATGAATAGTTGAATGTCAAAGTTTTAGATTAAATTTCTTGTTAAACCATGAGGCTAACATTAATATTCATTTAATATTTATAATTGTTAATGAATATAATTTCAGGATAAAAACTGTATGAGATTTGTCATCCACACTTTGACAAGGCTTTTTGGTTCGGCTTCAGGGAATATACGGCTTTTTAGTTCGGAAGGAATATACGTTGATGTAAATAAGGTAAATATATAATTGTGTATACTATCTTATCACAAAAAGAAAAATCTTATATCTTATATAATTGTTACGCAAGTTAATGCACTGTAAAAGAGGTTCAAATGAGATAAGAATTTCAAAGAGGTCACTCTAATTCTTATAAAATTAGGAAATATAGAGAGTTGGTGCTTGTATAGTGAGCGTCATGAACTCATATACCGAGGAAAAAAGTGTTAAGTATTTAGTATTGTACAATCGACATCGAGATGTACGATGCGGAGCTGAAGAAATCGGATGATCGCTGGGAAAGGAAGAAAGGGTCTGTTTTAATACATCCGCTATATCTAAATTATAAAATGTTAAAATGGGGACGCGTATCTTCTTGGAACGTCCGAAGATATTTCTTGTTGCAAGCAATTTGTGCGTGATCTTAGATACGTATAAGTAACTTGAGACAATCAAAAACATGCTAATGTGCCCCCAAAGATGCCAGGGCTACTACTAAAATTATCAGATTATTCGTTCACAAGCGAATTCTTATGCGCAATATGATTGATCGCGAATAATTAGTCTAAGTTATATGGATTTTCCATTTTATCGTGTACTCAGAAATATGATTAAAAAAATCACATGAAAAAAAGGTTAGCCGTCGCGGGACGCCTGGCAGATGTGAAACATCGAATTCTTATGTGTAGAAAGTATAAAATAGGAATGATGATCTATTGGAGGAATGGAAAATGAAAAGTCATTTTTTTCTTATTCATCTTTTCATTTTGTTTTCAATGGATAGATCTTTTTATTTCATTCAAATAAAGTTCATTTTTTCTGCGTTGTTTTTGACGCTGGTTGATATCTGCTTTGTGGGCCTCTCTGTATTTTCGTTGGCGTTCTTTTTTGTTCAAAGCACTCTTATCTTCTGTTCCATCAAGTTGAACATTTCGTTTGCGTTTCCTATATTCTCTTTGACGCATATTGACCTCTTCTCTCGACATTTCCCTTACTTCTCTTTGACGTTGACTGATTTCTGAACAATGTTTTTCTCTGTACCTTTTATCATATATTTTTGCATCATCGTTACGGCTTTTCCTTTTATGACATGAATAAAAATGAAAAAGGAATTTTAATTTAATTATGAATGAGTTTTTAGCGAATTGAAATAGATGCTTTATAACATTTATATAAACACCTGACTGATATGGTATGTCTCGTACTAGATGGATTATGTTCATTTCGAGTTTCAATAACAATATCCCCGATTTCTTGTGACTGATGAGTACTGTAAAAATAAAAAAGAACAGAAAATTATTCATGCATACAAGTGCGGAAGAGAGAGGGAGAGAGTGAGAGAGAGAAAGTTTTTATATAAATACATATATAAATATATTTTATTTATATATATACGATGAGATATTTCAACATTGTCACATACGATTCAAATGTCATAAGTTTTTTACTATTGAACTTAAAATTAAATTATCTCATAATTATACACATTGATAATCCCTTTTAAATTTAAAAAATCCTCTAATAAAAATAAAAATCCCTTTTAAATCTCTACAAACCTGAAATAAATTCTAACAGTTCAAAACAAATACAGATAAGTGCATTTTTTAATATTAGAAATATTGCTTTAGTGTTGCGCAGTCGTGCAAACAATATTCGAGCTTTAGTCAATTTGAGTCGAACAAAGGCGTTTAATAACAGAAAAGAGAGATAACATTTTTCATAAGTATGAATATGAGAAAGTTCTCATTATTGCACAATAAAATAAAATTAGTCAAATTACAATCAAATTATTATGCGCTCCATAGCGGCGAAGATTAAATGCGCTTCGCGAAATTATGCCCTTTACAATCTCACTCGATACATATATATGCCGTCAAAGGCGCCATCGAAAAAGATCCGTCGCACTAGAAGATTCCTAGAAGTCTTCGAGCTGCTCGGCTTTCGCCAGCCGTATGCGCTACGTTAGGCAAGATCTGTCGCACTCGAAGATTCCTAGAAGTCTTCGAGCTGCTCGGCTTTCGCCTGCCGTATGCGCTACCTCCGAAGTCTGCTCGAGCGGTTCGATCGACGTCCGATGTACATCGATCAAGCTCGATCGCTTCCGAGGATCTTAAACGCGCTCGTACCCGATCGGTGTTTACTCGATCAAGCTCGATTGCTTCCGAGGATCTTAAACGCGCTCGTGCCCGATCGGTGTTTACTCGATCAACCTCGAACGCGTACGAAGAACGCGTTAAGCGCGCTCGTACCCGATCGATATTTGCTCGATCAGCTCGATGTCTCGAAACATAAATAAATACAGAAAAATGCTTTCGTGAATCAGATAAAGGTGAGAGTATATCAGAAGAATGTTGAAACTAGAGGGAGAGAATAAACGTAAGAGATTAGTCCAAGGGAAAATTAACTTGTTATACATGATATTAAATCAAATAGTGCAGCAGAAAATCACAGTGAGAGCATAAGTTATGATACTAAATTTTCTAGTTTGCATATTGACCAGAAATTACAAGAAAATCTTTTATTTTCCTGTTTCAAAATAATAAGTCTAAACAAGATAAGAAATAAGCATTTCTTCCATTTCCGAAATTATTTTCTATCTAATATCTTAAATACAGTGAGCATAGAGGGTAGAAATGAGGTAGAATCGGAAAACACTTTTCTGATACAATTGCGTGTTTTATTAGAGGCGAAGACTATTTCTTCCAACGATTATATTATCCGGGAGAAGATTGATGAGTTGATGAACCTAGATGTTTCCATTTTTTCAAAAGCCATTCTCTCTATTGCATGTCACAAACTCCTTGAAGGGTAAAAGTGAGATATAGGTATAAAAAATGGAAAATATGTAATTTTTATAAGTTGCATAAAATCCATCCTAAATCCTTAAATTACAAAGGTGTTGCGGTCAAGAAATAATCGTCGAAACATGTGTGGTCATCATATTCGTTATAAAATAGTATACTGTGTATTAAGGGCGGAAAGTAGGCGTTTACAACGAGTACGCACTGCAGACCAAGTTGAGGCCACCCGAGCAGTCCGAGAGGAGCTGAGGGCGAGCCGAAGGATGTCGAAGGGTGCCGAGACAAAGGTTGCCACCAGCAGGAGGGTGTTAATCGCCCATGTTGCACACACTATTTTTTTCTTTACCTGCACAGAGAGGGTGATTTTTCGTGCATATATGAAGCGGACGGAAAGTGGGGTACGTTACCATCCTAGGGCGGAGAATACATACATTCCACCCGAGGGTTTTGTTTTCTACCCGAGGGCAGTAATGAACCACTTTCATACAATTGTCACACAAGAATACAATTTTCTTCGGAAAATAATGTCTTCACCTCCAACCCCCAACCCAAAAAATCACTGAATAATGTCAGAAAAATGTTTTTGAATTCCACCCCATTTACACCCTCAATATTAACTTTATTTGAGGTTGTCAAGAAAGATAATGTTGGAAATGGAGAAAACGCCCAATTTTACCACTACAAAACATGTTTCTACCACAAAATCTCCGTTTTAGCATCCGCAATATTCGAGTGTCCATAGGTGTTTTGGTGTAAATAGGTTAACACAAAAATCAATTTTTTTCAAAAATACTCCGATTTTGCTCTTAAAGTGTTTATAGAGTGCCATAATCTACAAAAAATTCTATTTTGTTTCACTTTTCATTTAAAACTAATTCATCCGCATCGTGTAAGACGAGAGAAGAGAGTAAGTTCTTTATATTCGAACATCTTGCGTCATCATTAATTTATAAAAGCCCGTCCCTCCTATAATTCTAACATTAAATGCTAATACCATGCATAATCCATCGCACATCACCCATTATTCATCATCCATCGCCCAACACCCATCACTCATCACCCATCATCTATCTTAAGGGAGGAAGATACAGCAAACACTAAAATCTTTTAATTGTAGAAGAAAAATATTTTCTCTACAAAACATGTTATAATGTAGAAAAAGATGACATTTTAGACTGGTTTTGTTCAAATTCACCACCCTTTGAAGTAGCCATTTTGAAAAAACCTGTAAAAGCAGACATATTTTTGATTATTACTGTGCACAAGGGATTACGATGGTTTGGTGAACAATTTATTGTTTGCGATATAAGCAGTATTTTAATATTCACTATTGTAAATGGGTATTAAATAAATGATAAAACACAATGTATATTTCAAATAAAATAAATTTCGTTTATTCCAATTCGCACAAGGAAGGAATAACGTCAGCAATGTAAGACTGCTCTAGCTAGATGCTCTAGTACGACTAAAACACTTGACATAAAGGGCATAAGAGAATTTCGGGGCTGACGCATATAGTTCCGGACACTTTTCTATACTCGCATTTCAGTTTATGTCTTTAGGACATTTCTTAATAAGTCAATTCATTTTTGTACAAGCATTAAGTAGTGTAGAACTACGGATATACACATACGTATGCTAAAGCATAGCGATATTCCAATATTACCTTATATTTAAAAAATTATATTTTAGGTAATAATAAAAAAAAAACTCTTTAAATTTGATCAAAATATATTAAATAGAAAGTACCAAAATTTTCAGCGTGATTCACGAGGAACTGTTGCGCAGGCGTACAAAGTAAGTGATGAAAATTAAGTTTTGACAAAATGAGTTTAAACATAAATATCTATAAAAATAGCATGATCAACCATTTATTTACAGCTTCAAATAAGTCGAAAAAAAATTAGATTAGCTTCTTCCCTTAACCAATAACCCGCACACTTTTTCGCTTACCCAGATAAACACCAACGCAGGCATTTTTTTTTTTTTTTAAATGGCATTTCGAACTCGAAAGTTCATCGCCTCATCTACGCAAGCCTTCCACGTTTCCCTATTTTGTGCCAACCCCATCCATTTCGCGCCATCCCGCCCAATTTCAGTTACGTCTGATTTTACGTTATCCTCCCATCTGCGTCTAGGTCTACCAAGAGGTCGCGTTGCTTTCGGTTTTCCTTTCATTATGCGCGCTGCTGTACGATCATCGCCCATTCTTGCCACGTGCCCTGCCCATCTTAGTCTCCGTGATTTTATTATTCTGTTAATATTTGGTGACGCGTACAAATTATGTAGCTCGTCATTGTGCAGTTTCCTCCACTCCCCAGTTTCCCCATCTTTCTTTGGCCCGTATATTTTCCGCAGAACCTTATTTTCAAATACCCTAAAACGATTTTCTTCCGCTTTAGTGAGCGCCCAGGTTTCGCACCCATACAAGATTACCAGCATTATTATAGTCCTATATATCCTTATTTTGACATTTTTCGACAGTAGCTTTGACTTAAGTAATCTGTTCACAGCGTAGAAGCAGGCATTACCCGAATGAAGTCTCTTATTAATCTCGGCTTTAATTTCGTTTCGATCATTTATAGTTGTACCTAAATATCTGAATTCGCTAACCTTTTCAAAAGTGAAATTTCCTACTCTGAGATCCCCCTCTGCTTCGCGAATGCCCAGTTTCTCCATGATCATATATTTCGTTTTCGATTCGCTCACTTCTAACCCCGTGTTTTTAGCCGCATTTATAAGGATTTCCGCATTTCTCGCCACCGTTTCACCATTATCTCCCACTATATCCAAGTCATCCGCATAGCCTAAAATTTGCGTTGTTCCGTTGAGTGTTGCGCCTAGCTCGCTAGCCTGCATTTTTCTAACAACATGCTCTAGCGTCAGGTTAAAGAGTACCGTTGAAAGCCCGTCACCTTGCTTCAAACCGTCGCGTATCATGAACGATTCAGATACATTACCGCCTACTCGGACCTTTCCAGTGCTTCCGTTGAGACATATTTGAATTAATTTTACGAGTTTTTTTGGTACGCCAAGGAGCACTAGGATTTCATACATTTTGCTTCGTTTGACAGAGTCGTACGCTTTCTTAAAGTCCACAAATAGCTGGTGTATAGTTTCGCAATATTCCCACTTTTTCTCTAATAATTGTCTTATGGTAAACATTTGATCGCTCGTTGACCTGTTGCGCCGGAATCCACACTGATAATCTCCTATTATATCTTCCGCGAATGGTGTGAGTCTGGCCTGTATTACGTTTGACAGAACTTTGTAGCAGGTAGCTAAAAGTGAGATTCCCCGGTAGTTATTGCAGTCTGTTTTATCTCCCGTTTTAAAGATCGGTATGATGATGGATTCTTTCCAATTTTCTGGTATTGTTTCATTTCTCCAAATAGCACATACTAGATAAAAAATTTTAGATGTAAGCGCGGTGCCTCCATATTTAAGTAGTTCAGCTGGTATAGAATCGTTTCCTGCGGCCTTATTGTTTTTTAGCTTTTTGATCGCGGCCTCTACTTCTTTGTAGGTCGTTTCGTCCATATGGAGTTCAGCAGTGTGGATTTCGTCTCCCATTTCCTCGGAGTTTTCATGCACGTTTAATAACTTATCGAAATAATCTTTCCATAATTTCAAAAGTTCATTTTTGCTTGTCACGAGGTTCCCGTCCTTATCTTTCATTAACTGCGATCTACTCTGAAAACCCTTCCTAATAGCGTTTATTCCTTTGTACATCTCGCGCGGGTTATTTTCCCTACTATTAGTTTCTATTCTTCTAATTTCATTTTTCTGATACTCGCGCTTCTTGTTTCTGTAAATCACACGTACTTGCTTTCTTATTTCATGGTATTCTTCTACGGCCCTACCGCTTTCATTGTGTACACTATCTAATTTAGCCTTCTTGCGCCTTTCAAACCAGAGTTCGCACTCTTCGTCAAACCATGGTTTGCTCTTCGGCCTTTTTTTCTTACCCAGTACTTTGTTCGCGGCCCCTTTTATAGTTTTTTCGATAGCCCCCCACAACCTGTTCGGATCGTCATCTACTCCCGTCTGTTCATCCGTTTCCTCAAGCGCCTGAAATCGGTTGCTAACTTCTACTTGGTACTTGATTCGCTCTATCCCGCTTCGTAGTTTTCCAATATCAAAGGTTTCTACTTTGTTCGCTCGCTTACTATTTTGACCGGCTAGTAATCTGGCTCTTAATTTGGCCACTACTAGATACTGATCTGAGTCGCAATTCGCCCCCCTATAGGTCCTTACGTCGAGTACATTCGTGTGGCGCCTCTTATCAATAAGAAAATGATCGATTTCATTGTGCGTGGCCCCATCCGGCGATGTCCACGTTGCCTTGTGTATATCCTTGTGCTTGAAGCACGTGGTCTTGACTATAAGATCTTTTGCGGCTGCGAAATTTATGACCATAATACCGTTATCATTGCTGGTTTCGTGCAGACTTTCTTTGCCTATGGTGGGCCTAAACATTTCCTCTCTCCCTATTTTAGCATTGAAATCCCCCACTACTATTTTGGTGTCGTAAGACGCGAATTGGTCGATTAATTGCTCTAAAGTTTCATAATAAAGATTTTTGACTTCTTCCTCTTTGTCCTCCGTGGGACAGTGGACGTTAATAACCACGTAATTATACCACGCTCCTTCGATGATGATATACGAGAGTCGGTCATTCACGAAATTGCAACTTTTAACGGAATGTATGATGCTTTTGTTAACAAGAAATCCGGTGCCTAGAGAATGCCCGCTCGCGCCCCCATATAAAAAGGTGAAGTTACCGGATCCTAGCATCGCGTTATCTTTCCATCGGGTTTCTTGTATTGCTACCAAATCTAAATTGTACCTCTCAGTTTCATTTATGATTTCCCGGAACGCGCCTGCTCTGTGTAGACTGCGTACATTCCAGGTTCCCACCCTTAAGTTTCTTTTCGTTTTGGTTTGGTTTTGTTTTCTTTGAGCCATGATAGTAAGTTAAACCCGCGCGTTTTGGATCCTGTTCCAATCGCAGGTGAGTCCATCCGTCTAGGGGTGATAACCCTCATACCTCCCTAGAACTAAGTATGAGAGCTTTCTGACTTTGGCGAGGACATAGTCAACTCGTCGTCAGACACACTCGGTTTCATTCTCATATCCTAACGCCCCCTGCAAGGCAGCGCGCCTTCGCTGGCTTCGTTGCCATGTAAGACCAGGTGGCGAATCATTCTACACATCCCCTCTCAGGGCAGTTGTCATCGCTCCCGCATCCTCCACGACAGCAGGATTTTTGGCCCATTTTTTGTTTGAAATGTGTGGTAGAAGAGATAGATTACAGAGTAAAGTAGAAGAAGAAAGTAAGATAGGAGATTTTGTATAGTGTTTGTAGTTGTTGCGGTACTTGCGTAGTGTTTCTAGATGAATGCGTTCGCCAGGGCGGGCTCATCACACCCACGCCTGGGCCTATCGGCTGTCCGCGACTGCTTATTCGCTTTATTCGCAGCTAACCTCTTTCTTAGGGGTCGTTCCTCTATCCGCAACCTGAGGACGCGCTGTGTAGTGGTGATAGGCACCCACCCGTCCGCTCTGGACGACTACGCCCAGGACCCACTTAGGGTAACGGCGTTGCAACAGCCAACGCAGGCATTTATTACTTTATTTACATTAAATATATACGTCTCATACCTCTCTACCTTTACACTTCAAACCCTCCACCCACGTATTCATCCATCCGCCCACACAATTCCATCCATACATTCATCCACCAACGCATCAAATTATTCAACCATGCACTTCCTTTCATTAGCCTCCAGACCTACCCTCATCTCTACCTTATCAAAAGGCAGAGATTAATCAAAAGGTAAATTTTAATCATCCACGAAATAGGTCTTATGTCCTAGAATATGGCTTATGCTACGGATATTGCCTTACGTTAACGAAGATAACCCTACGTTGACGGATATTGCACTACGTTGACGAATATTGCCCTACGTGGACGAATACAATGTTACGTTCAAGAAAAGGTCTTACGTCCACAAATAAGGCTTTACGCTACGGATATTCCCTTACGTTGACGAATATTGACCTACGATGAAGAATACTACCTTACGTCCACGCAAAAGTTCTTACGTAGACGAATGTGGTTTTATGCTACGAACATTGCCTTATGTTGACGAATATTGCCCTACGTTGACGAATACTACCTTATATCCACGAAATAGGTCTAACGTCCACGATTGTAGCTTATGCTACGCATATTACCTTACGTTGACGAGAATGACCCTACATTGACGAATATTGCACTACGTTGAAAAATATTGCCCTACGAATACTACCTTACTTCCAAGAAAAAGATCTTACGTCTACAAATATGGCTTAACGCTACGGATAATCCTTTACGTTGACGAATATACGTTGATGAATACTACCTTACGTCCACGCAAAAGTTCTTACGTAGACGAATGTGGTTTTATGCTACGAACATTGCCTTATGTTGACGAATATTGCCCTACGTTGACGAATACTACCTTATATCCACGAAATAGGTCTAACGTCCACGATTGTAGCTTATGCTACGCATATTACCTTACGTTGACGAGAATGACCCTACATTGACGAATATTGCACTACGTTGAAAAATATTGCCCTACGAATACTACCTTACTTCCAAGAAAAAGATCTTACGTCTACAAATATGGCTTAACGCTACGGATAATCCTTTACGTTGACGAATATACGTTGATGAATACTACCTTATGTACACGAAGAAGTTCTGACGTAGACGAATATGGCTTTATGCTACGGATACTGCCTTACATTGACGAATATTGCCCTAGATTGACGAATACTACCTCACATCCACGAAGTAGGTCTTACGTCCACGGTTGTGGCTTATGCTACGGATGGTGCCATACGTTGAAGAAGATGGCCCTACGATAATGAATAATGCCCTACGTTAACGAATACTACCTTACGTACACGAAGAAGTTTTGACCTAGACGAATATGGCTTTACAGTACGGATACTGCCTTACGTTGACGAATATTGGCTTACGCTGGCGAATACTAACTTGCCTCCACCTAATAGGTCATATGACCATGATTGTGGCCTTACGCTACGTATATTGCCTGACGTTGACGAAGATGGCCCTACGTTGACGAATATTGCACTACGTTGACGAATATAGCCCTACGCTGACGAATAGAAAGCTCTCTTGACTTTACGCTTGCGTTAACAAATATATTTTATGTTTACGAATAATAATGACGTTCACTTCAAAGATCTGTAGATGAAATGCTTAAGTTCACAAATAATATTTGTGGACATAATATATACACAAAAAATTGCAGTCACTCAAAAGCTCTCTTAAATAATCAATTAAGGTCGCGAATTTTTTTTCGTTGTTCCTTTCATTCGCGTATTTCTTTATTTACAAATTCTATCATGAATTATCATCTAATCTAAACATATCGTTTAACCCTATGGGTCATCGTGTCCTTGTTATAGGATACCTACTTAAAATTTAATTTTACAGGTTTAAACTATAATATTTATCTAATTTTGTTATGGAAACGCTGCTAATTGATTTTGCACTTCGCTTTCTTAAAGAGGTATCAACAAGATTTTATAACTAACTAACTAACTAACTAGCTAATACGTTAAATTTAAATTTTAAGTAGTGTGTTCTAATGTACTTTACACTCACAAACACATAGATGCTCACGTATGCACGTACGCACCCACATACACACATACACATACATACACACTCACACACTCCCACGCACGCACAGACACAGCCATCCCATACATCGGATATTTTGGAAGTACCATATTCGAACTTCCTAAGTCGTACAATGCGTTTTACGTTAAAACATCGCAAAACGTTTTTTTATCAAAACAATGCTTTCACTTTGAGAAATTAATAAGCTATCAAATCTTTATGGCTTTGTTAAAAAAATATTATTCAAAAAAATTATATGTAGCTTCAAAATGGTAAAAAATGTTGATGTATTGTATTGTTATGGTTATATTGTATTATATTTGTAGAAAAAAAAATTATCGTGAATTAAAAATTTTTTTTATAACTAAATTTTGTAATATTTTCATACAAATATATTATGAGGTTTAACATGTGTCTGAATACATAAATTAGATATTTAAACAATGGAATTCTTAAAGGTCCATAGAATTTGCATCTAACAATGGCTATTAAGGAGGTTCAGGAGTGTCACTTGGTGCAGTGAAGAGACTCCCCCCTTTCCATGCGCGCCGCTCCGCTCTTCGCGCACCACCTCGCGCAGCCAACAAGCTTGATGTTTTGTTTACGCTATCGTTGATTTCTCCGAATTAAATGTGGTGACGTGTAATAATAAAATGATCTATGAAAATGTAAACAGAGTAAAAACGATCAGTAATATTTATTTATTTTTTTTATTTTTCATAGATAAGCATTAAATTTCCGTAAATATACTTTTCGCAGTTTTGGTAAAGGCTAGGACATCACTTATTGATTAAACCAATAAGCATTTAAATGCATACAGAGTTTATTTTAACTTACAAAATTAAATTACAGATAAAATATATAATATCGCCGGATGGTTTGGCTGCATGACTCGTATAAGACTTCCTATACATCAGGACGTGCATTATATAGCCATGGATGCGCGATTCGTAAAAAATATAAAACAACCAGCGCGGAAAGCGATCGCCAAACAGATCCTTTATTAAGCGACCCATCCGTCAACCGATAGAACGACTCACGTCGTGGTGAGACCCAAGTCGTAAGGTCGTTTCAGATGACCGACTTATTAGAGTCGGCTCAGCGATTACTCAAATTTATTCTTTTTAATACAAATATATAATATTCGTATATTAGGGCTGGCTTTATTTGTTATTTTATTATTATTATTTTAAATCATTGCGATGTAGCTTCATTAATTCATGATTCAAACTTTCCAATTCATTTTTAATTATTCAAGAAATAATTTAATACCAGCCCTAATAATATGTTTTGAGTGATTCTTCCTTGCCATTGTTGTTATTTCCGTTGCGTATATGGCGACACACTTTTTACGGAGTGGGCCAAAGAAGAAACTGGCTCAGCTGATTGCGTGGGCCGCTCGATCACAGATTTCCGATGCAGAAGTGACATTTTCTCGCCGCTAGCTATGTTTCCATCATCTTCGTTCAATTTGTATTTACAAGTTGCTTCTGAATTGCAGGTACATTGAGTAACTTGCGTTAACTATTCATTTTACATACGTTCAGATAGTAGAATTTTATATTTTTTATCATCCTAAATTGGGACGTTTAAAATCATATATTGTAGTCCAAATATTGATTTTTTTGTTTAAATTTCCCAAAAAAAATTTTTAATCCATCTTTCATTACGTCAATTTTGTCTGGTCCATGTTTTGTCATGGTATATAAAATTTATTTTCGAATAGTACTTTTGCTTTTCATCCACAAGAAGACGTAACGAAAGAGATGCTTCACGATCGACTTATGCGTTTGATTTGTCGTGATCGGTGACAGTCGTGACGCCAGATGTAGTGGAAACTGCGTCGGCACCGCCAGGTAGAGGCGCATCTCCTGCACAAGCCAGCGATGGGAACCTTGCGAAAAGAGCGGCTCGATATTTTGGATGGCTGAAAAAAGTATAGGCGAATTTTATATTTCTGTAAAGGTTCATTTGTTACAAGATGATCAGGTAGAGAAGGCCAATTAGTATAGTTATATTGCCCTTTGTTCAATCATATGGATTTTTGAAGCAATTTTTTCACTTGAATGTAAAATGTAATAACGCTTAACATTCAATGTACTATTTGAACAATTAAGGTTTGTCTTTATTATCTTTCATGTAACTCGTATTACTCTAAAAAATTTTGAATGAAGGTTTGTCTTAGTTAACTTTTATTAAACTCTTTTTAGTATAAAAGATGTTATGTATAAATTGAAGTATATACCTGATGCCATAAACAATCGGGTTGTAAACAGCATTCGCCTTAGCGAATACCGATCCCCAGATAGTGAAGAGCGGCGTGAGTTTTGCCAGATCGAAAATGCCAGCCCAGTTAATAACGAGATAAGGCGTCCAGGCCATGAACCACAAGGAAATTGTCATCAGAGCTACCTGTTAAAATGAGAATCGTATTAGATATGATACATTTTAGACAAGTACGATTTGTCGAATTATGCGAATGGTATCGGAAAAGTGATAAATTGTGAATGAGCCTTGTATAAGACTAATTTATGATTCTCCTTTCCTAATTTATTAAATCATGGTTATGAATTTTTACGTGTAAAAATGTAACTAATTCTTTGTGAATAATATTTTGACTAGAATTTTGAAAACTTCCTTTAATTACTGTAAATATACAGATATACAGTATACACCCCGCGATATTAGGCATCTTCCGACTCTAAGAAAATTTAAAACGGCAATACGCAGGCACATATTTCAAAGCTGCGATGAACTTACTGTGAATTGTGATGAAAACTAACTGTGTTAAACCGCCAAATATATTAATTTAATTTTAAGCTTGACAATGTGACGTGATAGTTGAGACAGATATATACTGTGCAATCTTATGATAGTTTATGCGATGAAATCTCACGATAAATCTGTGATATGGATGCTAATTATAATTATAACTATGTATATATTGATGTATATTTTTTAACATGCGCAAAATAAAATCTTCATCTATCTATCTATCTATCTGTCTATCTATATATACATAAATTAATCGAATGTAACAAGAGATCTGAATATTCATCGATAAATGTTTTGATATAACGTTTTATCGTGTTTTATTCATAAGAAAGGAGAATACAAAATGTATTTTCAAAGTTCAATCATTGTAAGAAACCAATCTCAGTACATAACACTAATAACAAACCTTTGCAAGTTTATTCTCTGTGCTTTGAGCATCTCCTTGCCTTAGAGAAGCAACATTCATTTTCTTTGCCTGTTCTCGCATATTTTTCTCGTGGGCAGATACAGCCTTAATGATAAAGTAATAACTGTAGCAGATCATGAAGAGTGGTAAAAAGTATACGAAGAAGCTGTAAACCACAATGTATGACCTGGATACCCAGTCCTTACTGAAGTAGTCAGTCCCGCATGCTGTGAGGTTGCCCTCAGGAACATATCTGAAAACAAACATTCATTGTATATGAATAAATAATTTTATTGAAACAATAAAAATATCGAAAAACTGTGTTTTTCTAGAAAATTATATCAAATTTAAGTAGTTATAATAAGTTTTGTTATGTTATATATTTACAATTTAGAGCGGAACAAAAACCCTACATTTTCATAAATTGCAATACTTTAGCTTGTATATATGGTATCGATATATAAAAAAAAATTATTTTGGTTTGAATTTTTGGTCAATATCTTAAGCTCCGGCAGGAGCATTGAAGATTTTATTTCTGAAGTAAAATATTAAAATATGTACAAGAAACATCTATTGTCAAATCTTGTACAAATTTTCTAAATTTTTAAAATAATGAAATCAAATTTATAACAACCTTTTGAGGCCTTTAAAAACTTTCAAATATCTTTTTAGTTTTTCTATCTGAATAAATAAATCTTGAATATCGACGGCTGAATGGAAGAACTGATCAACTCGGCTCTAGAATAGGTAACTCGGAGCGCGCCCCAAGAGTAGATCAACTCAGATTTCACGTAAAGGACGGCTTCTTTAGCCAATTATTGTTCGCTTTACGTTGTGTTTTTGTAACTCTACAAAAATAAGTAAAATAAGTAAATTGCTTTACTGTGGTCATATTCGTTCTCATATTTCTTTAGAGTTGCCAAAACACAACGTAAAGCGAGGAATAATTGGCTAAAGAAGCCGTCCTTTGCGCGATATCTGAGTTGATCTGCTCTTGGGGTGCGTTCCGAGTTAACCTCTTCTTCGATTGCGCGCCGAGTACACTGAGAGAATGGTTCAGTTAGGCTTGCCGAAGTCGCATTGCTAAGTTTGCGGAGGCCATAGTCTGTCATTCTTACTGAGGAGTTCGGTAAATACTGCGGAACAGTTCGGCTGTTTTGGCGGATGTGTATTAAAAGTGATGTGTGGTGTTGCGCTTTATTGTAGCCTCATTATCACGTTTGTGATAAGGTAAAACATAAGTAAGGTTAAAGTAGAACATCGAAAATGTAACTTAGACTACCTAATCATATATAAAAAGGTTAGAGTAAGAAAAAAATAAGAAATTCATTAAAATATTCATAATTTGTGAAAAAGTGAGGTTAGGCGTATAGCGCGACGCACGGAGACTCAACTACCGAACTTGTTCCGCTATTCTTGCCGTATACATACTACCGAACTCACTTGTATACTCATACTCATACTTGTCTGCTCATTTTACTATGTGTTGAAAACATTATTTAGAAAAGGATATCGAAATAAATATCTTTACATAACAATTTTCAGCCCCTCCCCCTTTAATCAATCAATCAATCAATCCCCTCTTGTATATAAGTATTTGTAGTATTTTCATACCTCCCACCCTACATCCCTTAACACCGTCTGGTGGAAATAAAGAATAGAAATGGATAGAGCAAACGATAACACTGGATTCCTGAATCCATAATCTCAATCCATTCTAATCCATTTGAATTCTCCATTTTCACTAGGGCTCTTACGCAATTTGTATATGCTCTTATAGCAGAATATAATTACCGGTTCCATCCAAACATAGGTGCAATCGTCCAGATAGACGCCATGAGCCACACCCCTAGGATACGAAGAAGCGAACCGTTGATAGACATTGGTTTAGCTGACAGACCTTTGACGATTACGTTGTATCGGTCGAAAGCAATCATGCACATTGTCCAAATAGAACCGCAGCCGAAGATTGATCCGCAAAGTGCATAGACTTCACACATCAACGGCCCGAACACCCAAGTTTCATAGTAACAATTGATCACCTGAAAAATTTATTTGTATAATTTGTTTGTTATATAATTGTTTAAGTATTCTTATTACTTACAATTACACCGATTATAGTTTTAATATCTTTTTAATTTAATTAATTAATTAGTTCTAATTAGTCTTTGAAAGTACTTATAGCTAGTACTAATAGAGTTTTTACACGGTTTTACAATTTCGTATTAAATTACAATTGTCTCGCGTTTTATGTGGGTGTAGTAAGAGCAGAAAATTATCTGAATCGGCAATGTTTTCAGTACTTTTTCTACGGGTGGCAGTAAGCCGTCGAAGGTCCGCCACTCGCTAAATGGCACTGAAACGAGCCTCCTAAGTTATTCTAAAGTTTCGTATTACACGGAGCGAAGTATAAATGTTTAAAATAGGCTGCATAAAATCTTCAATTTTAGCATAAGGTTAAGTAATTTTAACTCCTAATTTTATTTTTAACTACAAATATAATGTTTTCACTAAATATTTCCACTCCACGATACATTCTATAATCATTTAAGTCAAAGGGTTATTTGTTTACGGTATTCTTCACTATCGCTTGGATGTCCCAATAGAAGTGTCGATTATTGTTAAAGACTGTGGCACAAACTTAAGGCCCGCATTTATAGTCGCCACTCAATACCCAATACTTAATACTTGATACTCAGTTCTCAAACTCAAACTCAAAGACTGCACGCTATCGAGTGTTTGCATACTCTGTGCCTATATAATCAAGCCAGGCATAGATTATGCAAATAGTAGAAACGTGCGGTCTTTGAATTTAAGTTTGTATTTCTCATGAGAGCTGAGTATCTAGTATTGAGTATTAGGGGCCTTTGCACGTTAAAAGAATACGGACATAGACATAATAATTAACATCGATTGATATATCTAAATATACAAGAAATAAGAGAAATAAGTTCTTATTTTTGTATTGTGAAACAATAACGTTTAGTAAAAACAACTGTTCATTATGGAAAATCAATAATGGTACAACTAACATATTCTAAAACGAATTTATTTCTTTTAGTTGAAGGAAATAATATTTAGCAAATAATACTTATTTATTTTAGTATACATAACCTAAATATTCCTAACTGATACCAGAAAAATTCAGTAATACGGATTTCTCACTCGAAACTCTAGTACTTATGTATTAACCGATAACGTATACTTCTGTAGTGTACAAAGTAAAACAGACTAAAGATTTTACTTGAAATTTAATTGATGTAAAATGTAATAGTCAAATATACGACTTCGTTGCTAGAGCATATGAACTGTTGATGAGGGAGCATCTAACAATTCGACTTAGCGAAAATACAGCCGATGTAGCACAGTACTTTCGGCTGAATTTGGTAGACTTAAGTAGCCGATTCAATGCTAGGGCCTGGTGCATCGGTACAAGTTAGGTGGGCATCAAGCTGATCGAATAAGCCACTCTGTTACCTAGATATACTCAATATTATTTTGTGCATATAAATATTTAGCATTTTCACCTTAGCATTTTCTTTTAGAGGATCGAAAAAATGACCTGTTTTACTGTTGCGCTGTAATAATAATTTTAGGCTCTTACAAAAATAAAACTCTCGCAGTTTTACTTATTTCTTTAAATCACTAAATTTGTGTTTAAGGATTAGATCTTTGAGATATTTTATTCTAAACACTAAAATAAAGAAATTTAAATATAGTTTAAATTTACTTAAAACTAAAATATAAAAGTTACACTATTTAGATAATAAAAACCATTAAAAATTGGTCTTTTGTAGTTAATAAATTATCAAAATGCTATTTTTTTATTTTAGTTTTTGAGTAAATCCATTTACTTTATATAGTTGAATAAATAACTCTAAAGGCAAATTCTTAAAATTAAAATATCGCCACTTACCCTATTTTGAATTTGGTTACTTTTTAGGCACTCGCCCTATACCGACGCATATGAAATATAGAGCCCCTGTATGCCATATACTCCCCACATACCTAAAAATGCCTATAGCGGACGAAATCCTTATGGGTTTGACCAAAATAGTATATTATGCACCTTGGGAGTAAAGTAGACTATTGTAGAATTGTAGAGTGACGCGCATGCGAGTGGCACTTTCTAGGCGTGAGATGATGTGGCATTTTATTCTCTGGAAACGAGTAATAAACACAATACTTTACGCCAGAGTATGAGAGAAATTTGTTTTCCGTATAATTTGATATGTTACTTTACGTTACTCAAAACAAATTTCTATCCGAGTTAGAAACTCCAAGATCCCTCTATTTAATTTTCCGTCCGTATCACCGTTGAATTGAAATACCAGAAAATTAATAAACGACAAAAATGGCCGTTTCTCTCAGCATATCACATCCTAAAATATATCCATATGGTCTGAAAAAATGTCTACGACTTCATTGTAATATTCCCTCGACTCATTTTTAGCCTTATACCGTAAAAGTTTAATTCGACCGAATAAAAATTTAAACACTAATATTAGATAAAATACGAAAAAATTCGAAAATGTCAGAGGTGACCGTTTCTCTCAGTATGTGACATCGTAGAATAGATCTGAATTGACTGAAAATTTGTCTACGAATTCATTTTTATATTCCCTCGATCCTTTTCTAGCCTTATACCGTAAGAGTTTAATTCGACGGAATGAAAATTCAAACATTGACATTAGATAAAATACAAGGAAATTCGAAATCGAAAGAAATGGATATTTCTTCTAGCATATCATACTGTAGAATCGACCAAATTGGTCTGAATTTCTACGAATTCATTTATATATTCCCTTATTTATACCAATATATCACTTGTTAAAGCTTCTCAAGATGGATACAGAACGTTAATACATATTAACTTTAATATTTCTGTAACCCTGCTTTGGGGTTAAACTAAAGGAATTTAAATTAAAGAGAAAACAAACAAGAAAAACAGACAATGTAAACAATTTTTTAAATTTAATGAAATTTATGGTCAAGTTTATTCTTGTAAATCTGGCGAGTACCTTATTCGAAAAGCATAGCATTTCGCTTTTAGTGATGTTTTAATAGATTTTTATTTTCTTATAAGTTTGAAATGGTATACATGTATAGTTTCTTTGATACCTATCACGACATTTTTCATAGTTTTCTACATTACTTAAATAAATGTTGTTCTGACTTAATAAAAAAATTCTATAAAATAAATCATTATATTGTACCTTAGCGAACCCGTGCTGTAAGTGAATTTTATCGGCTTGAGTACGTCCATGTTGAGTACGTCTATTCAGCAACGAGAACTACATAACCTATGTCAAATTATCTGACGTAATGAAAATAAAGTGGTTCCATTTGCTTCAAATACACTCGACGAAATCAACGTATCCGTAATACCCAGAATCTGGAGACGTGATAAATTGTAATGGTTTAGACTACGCCTAGAGATTTCAACAATTGCATTTTCTTAAACCAGTACCTGGGTCTGAGAATATATTCTCAGGCCCTGGTGCTGGCAAAATAAATGCAACTTTTAAAATCTCTAATACCATGTCCGATAATTTGACATAGGTTACGCAGTTCTCTTTGCTGATAATAAATGAACGTACTCAAGCTGATAACAACACGGGTTTGCTAAAGTACAGTATAATGATTTTTATTATAGAATGTTTCTATATCAAGTCAGAACAACATTAATATACTTAATTTGACCTAACCCAAAAGCAAGCTCGTGGTGCCTTTTAGACACCATACTTTGTTCAAACGACTTTTTCTCAGAAAAAATGTTTCAACTAAATAACATTTCTTCAGAAATATCATTAAGCTTCAAATAGAGCCAAAGAAATTTGGAAAAAAAAATTAACAAATTAATTAAAAATCTATTAACAAAGTCGAAAAAAATAAATGTTTTTTATTAATAAACAAGTCGCTTCAAACATTTTTAGTATTTTTGTTAATAATCCTTGCTAACACCATATATAAAATCTAGTAACCCTCTCAGTAATGTTATAAGAAATCTTTCACAAATATATTATAATGCTTCTCCTGATAGAAATGAAACGGTTTTCTTCAAATGTTATTGATTGTAGTAGACTATATTATTGATAGTAGAAAATGTATAAAAGATTCTTCTAGAAAGTTATATTTCCATATTTCTAAGTAAGGTGTGTACTGAATAAATAAATTCGAATAATGGTTTTTGAATATCGCAGCAGGAAATAACATTGTACCAACGAACCATCGTATTAATATTACTGGAATAATGTTTTCAAATATATATACAGAAGTGGAAATTATATTTAATGTATACCGAATATTGTAAGAGGATTCCATAATATAAAGAAATACTACTACAAAACTTTATTTCCGTATTTCTAATTCATGTACTAATCAGGAAAAGTCGCATAATGATTGTTTAATTTTGTAAGTAGTGATAATCTGTATTTTGCAATGTTAACAGAACATTGTGGAAAAGTAACGTCGAATTATTATAACTAAAAAGTTCGCTATCATTATATGTTAAATATTTTGCATGAGTTTTAAAATATAAAATATTGCTGCAAGGTTATATTCTATTATTTGAAAACTCTCTGAGAAACAGATATAACATATGTATGAACATTTTCCTAAAGTTTTATAATACAGTTACAATATTACTGCATTATTGATCTGGAATTTTTTATTGCAAATTTTATATATTTTTTCTGATAAAAATAAATCAACATTAATAAAAGATTAAGCAATCTGGCGGCAATATTGCTTCAATATCGCACGTAAATCATACTTGCAAACAAACCAATAAATTAATATTACTGGGTAAATTATATAATTTAGCATACACCGGATATTGTGCTAAGATTTCAGAGTATAAAATAATATTGTAACTTCAAAAAACAATGTTAGGGCATTATTAGTTGCAAGTTATATCCTATTGTTTACAAATTAAAAAAAAAATTATTTCTAAATCTAAATATTGTGGACGGATTTAAAAATATTAAGAAATATTGCTGAAAGATTATATCGAATTATATTATTTGAAAAATCTTTAAAAAAAATATATATGTGGGAAAGTTCTCTCAATATTGCTACACTGTATATCTGGAGATTTTTATTGCAATTTAATATATATTTTTTCTAAAAAAAATAAAATTTATAATATTTACTAAACATTAATCAATGGTTGAGCAATCTGGCGGCAATGTTGATCCAATATTGCTCTTACATCGTACGAAAAATATACTGCGATAAATAATGCAACAACGGGCATCATAATGACTCATAACAATATAACCTGGCGTATCCTGAAAAACAATATTGGGGCAATATTGCTAAACGAGCGGGTGCTACATGGGTATGCATCCAAGTATACATGTAAACATACATAATATCAGCCGATAGAATCATGATTTACAGATAAACCTGCAAGTCGCTCTATATGTAGTCCTGTAGGTTGCCTTGCCATGCATGCGATCGTACATAGAAATATATGAAATGTGTGATACGGGCAGCTGTTTTTGTGCATGTTTCTATGTATGATCGAATGCATGACAACCTACAGGACTGCATGTAGAAAGACTTGCAGATTTATTTGTAAATTATGATTCTGTCGGTTGATATTATGCATGGCGTACGGGATGACATAGGATGGCATGCAGGATGACATATAGGATGACATGCAGGATTATATGTAGGATGGCATGCAGGATTATATGTAAAATGTGTGATACGACCAGCTGCTATTATGCATGATTCCACATTTTCGCCTGCATGGTTACCTACAGGTTCCTATACAGAATGGCATGCAGAATGGCATACATGTTGGCATACATGTTGGCATGCAGGAGTGGCATGCATGTTGGCATGCAGGAGTGGCATGCACAATCTCACCAAAAAATCGCAAAAACTAAACATGCTAACATGCAGGATTGCATGTAGTTTGGCATGTAGTTTTATCCGTAGGGAAACATGCAGTTGGACCTGCACGATTATATGTAGTCTGATCTGCAGGTTTACATGTAGTCTGATCTGCAGGTTTACATGCCGATTTACCTATAGATTCGCATGCAGGTTTTTTCCGTAAGGGTAGCCAGAGCCAGAAATCCCAATCTTATGGTAGTACCAAGAAAGATTCGTTATTCATACGTATAAAGACAACTTTTGCATACTAGCCGATACCGATTTATAAAAAATTGTTGTTTTCGCTCCATACTACTATTCACCCATCTGTAGTAGTGATAGGGAGCTATGTGTATGATCGTAACGATGAAACAATGAACTTCTATAGTGTATCAAACGTGAAGCTTCATCATCATAACAAATCCGGACAATTTATTAGTTTATGATCTCAATGCTTTTTGGAACGTTTTGTAGTGCTTTTACTGTGAATTCAGTAATAAACATAAGCATTTGACAGACTAAAGAAATTCATTTGTTTGTCGCTACGACCTACACATTCTGAGCTCCTTACCACCACTGCAGATGGGAGAATAAAGCCCCTGGGGGGGGGGGGGGGGGGGTGTCACGCAAGTGACAGGGAAAGGCTCCAAGCGAAAACGTATTATGAGGTAATAGCGTGAGACCACTGTATCCAAGAAAATGTGTAAATCGAATCTGCCGAGTTTTTTGATCTACTAAAGTTAATATAATATATCTTTAATATATTTAAATAATTAATTTGTAATTAATTATAATTTACCCAAAACATACATAACGTTAAAGAGAAAAATATTCAAATAATTCAGCTCAAAATGAGTCTATATGAATAAAATACCAGATGAAGAATAAATGATTTTATACAAATATTAAAGTTTTATTAACCAATCACAATATAAAAAGATGTGCATATTCAATCTAACTAGTTAAATAAGACATTGCAATTAAGGGTATAGATTACCATAGGCGGTGACATGGTGAACATCATGCAGAAGTCGGAGAAGGCGAGGTTGATTACGAGGAGATTGCTGGGAGTGCGAAGGGACTTGGTGCTGGCGAAGATGAAGACGACCATGCCGTTGCCGATGACCGAGACGCAACCGAGGCATCCGATGACGAAGCCAAGGATGCCATACCAGAGGGGATTCATGGGAGGAAACTGGTACCAGTAGGGGTCAATCATGTGGTGAATCTCAGGCGGCGCCTTATCCACAACCGTTTGGTTGTTGTAGCCGCCGCCGTAACCGCCGTAGCCACCACCGCCTCGCTGAGCCATTGCGGTCAGCGCTGCGAACACCGGTCCCGTATGCGATGCCATTCCGATTAATCCTGTAAACAATTTAATTTTTATTTCTGAAGATTAAACATTTTTTCGATTTTAACATTTCAAATAATAAAAATGAGGATATATCGGTTTCTATTACAAATTAAAAAGATTTCATAAACAATCATCAATTCAAAGTATATAGTCGATGCGTAGACCGTAAGCTTCATATCGTAGCCATAGTCACTCGACACTTATTTGTCACTCAACTCTGAATACTCTTTAGCGGTTATTGAAACTAAGAAGACGTCAAATAATTTAAAAACTGAGCTTGTATAAATATTATAATTAAGCAAATACACAAAATGCGTTAAATCTAATTGAGCCTAGATCTTAGGCGTGGAAATAACTGATATTTTTAGGAAATTAGAATCCAGTATCCAGTAGAAATATAAATGATCTTGAAGTGAATGTAGACTTAGGTTTTGCTACAATTAGCTTAGATCTCACTTTACACTTTTAGTTCTATACACTTGAGGAACAGAGCAAAGTTAATAACACTATCTAAACACAAATATATAAGGCGCAGAGATTCAAAATACTCAACCAGACATTTTAAACAAAAATAATATGTTAACAAATACCATAGTTGATGACACCATTAGGGTTCAAACTAAGTATTGCACTATTTCATGTACACAAATCACAAAAACTCTTATAAGGTTAGTAACCCAATTTTGGTAAATTTATACATTTTATCAAAATATAACTAAATAATTTTTAAAAAATTTTTTTGCAGATCGTAAGGTCCCTTTGATTGGCTATAACGAAGCCCTCTATGTTTCTTGGGCTACCGAAAGGTTGAGAGTTAATGTGATCGAATTGACGCTTTCAAGGTATTATTATGTTCAAAATATATGTAGTTATGATATGAGTGTGGGAATTTGTATATAAAAATTATTGACCAAAATTATAGTCTATTTGAAAGAAGTATTTGCCCGTAAAATACTACATAGAACCGAATCAGAGACAGTGTCAACTCTTTTCAAGTGAGCGCCATATATATATATATATATATATATATATATTAAATAAGAACATTGCATTGGGACTTAAGATCCGACAGTAATGGGAATTACTAGATACTTGTCACGGTTCAACAACAAATGATTCTCAATAAATCATCTACTTACGACATCAAGATTCTTTTGAATGTATGAAGAATTTAACGGATAGAAAATTTCTTTAAGAACTTCGAGATAATCAGCATAAAGTGTTCTTATTACGTTACAGTTTAATAAATTAAAAGAATTCATTTGAAATATAAAGATACAACCTTATATTACCTCGTATATTTCTTAAATAATTGTAATATTTATTTATTATTTTTTCCTAATAGGATTGTATAATTATGTATTAATGGAAGCTGTACTTTAATGAACCTTGAATATATACACTATTTTTGTACGTTGTAGATACGTCACTACCTCTAATACCGTGTTACCTAATTCTGATTTTACAGGATATTTTTTTCAAAGGTTTCTTTTAAACAGTTCAGCCGCTATTTTTACGTTGTTTACAGTATATAAAAGTATGTAAAAAATACTTGTGTTTATAATGTAGATAAATATTAACCAATCGTAAAATCCGATTCTGAACGAGAAAATTTTTGCAAATTCGTTTTATTATACTCCCGACCCTTCCAGAGCTCTTTTTTATTCTGTTTGTACCAGCCCGTATAGAAATGAATAGTGTCCTTTTACGGGACACTCTCACCATCTATGTGTGGGAGTGTTTGATCCTAAACTCAACCTATATGTACCCCTACTGAATTCTCTCATTCACCCATGGAGATGCCCTGTGACGTAGGGAAAACTTGGCCGACTAAGGAAACCCACGATAGGAAAGTCAAACTTAGACACCTTTTACTTCCTTGACAAGCACCAAAAATTTTCATTTTCCATCTGCGGAAACATCATTGTTAGGACGGGGTTCCTGAACGGTCACCTTAACTTTGATGAACGTGCAACGTCAGACCCCTGCAATGATGCCGGTTCCTTCCAGAGCTTTTTATGGAATAAACAAAGCCTGCCTAGATAATCATTACGATACCTTGGACTGCATCAATTAGTACAAAAAAATTGCTTCATAAGAATAGCAATCCTCTAAAACAGAAGCTCGGAAACACAAAAATTATTATAAAGCACACGAAACAACATATCATATTTAATTAAATATGATTAAGCATAAACCTCCATAACTCGGAAACTGCAAGGTACACAAATCATAAAATTTATTGCTTCCATAGAAAAATAATTAATTTTTTCGCACCACGGTAATTTGAGTAATATACTTGATATAATGCCTTAAGAATTGTACTGAATATTTGTTGGTATTAAGTTATTGGCTAAATATTTTGGAACCGATTTGGCTCATAATATTCTGAGATATTATAAATGTTAATTAATATCAAAAAAATATTTTGTCCTCTGCATTTTGCCGTATCTATTAGTTTTATTGTGATGATATTTTTGTAGATATTAAGTATCATATTGGTTATAGTATACTCGATATAATTTTGAGCAAACACAAGTTGGAAGCGTTAATTTTGATAAAGTAGTGAAGAGCAGGGCACGTGTGGTAGGGCGAGTAAAAGGGGCACCATTTCTTTAATGTCAATCTATTTTTAAATCAAACTTATATACTTAATGATATTGGGGATAATAAACAGATACAAAAGAATTTGTTCACCTTCTAACAAGAAAGTATTGAAATTTCGAAACTGTAAGCTTGCGCTTATCAACATATTTTCAAACCATGGAAGAGTTTGGTTAGTAAATCGAAAATAGATGCATTGAAAAGCTTCTTTCTTCTACACTTTACTAGTATTTTTTGTATATATTTTAAGTTAATTATTTTTACCAATTACGAAAAAAGTGAAAGCGGGGCATGAGTGGCCCACACCGTCTGCATACAATCATATTTCTCGCCGTGCACCATGTATCAATATAAACTAGTTTAAATTGCGTGAAATATATTTTCAATATATTAAAAGAGTTTACGCAAATGCGTAAATTTTAATTGCTAATATTTTACTGTTATATTTAAAATCAAATGTGATAAACATGTGATGTATATGATTAACAAGGGGAACCACGGATTTTGGGTCACGGATTGTAATGAAACTTTGTGGATCATTTTCTTTTACCTAAAAATAAAGCTCAATACCCATGGTTAACACATAAATGTATATATACTTTGTGGTCTCCCCTTATAAGACTGAATTGAGATTAATAAAATACTTATCTAACAAAGTCATATTTCTTAATATTTTTCATTAACATTCTAAAATAGTAGTATAAAGAACCACTACATTTATGAAGTCGTTTTGTACTTTTAAACTTCAAAATGAAGCGATGCCACGCGTACCTCGCCCGCGAAGCACGACAAGCATTTCAGACCGCTCGATCAATTTATAAATAATAGAAATATAATTTTGAAATTGATACATTATATTCTTAATGTATATGTCTACACGATGAAAATCTTGTCTTTATTATAAGTCTTAAATTCTATTGCGTACGAGTTTTTGAATACTAAGGTGCCACCCGTGCCCGGTCTCCCCTATATTCAAATGCATCTAAAAATATATAAAATGTGGGTGAATCTGTTAAACTGATTGTGGATGGGTGTGTTGGTTGATGTGCATAGGAGTGAATGGGTGCATGGACAAATATATGTATGAAAATACGAGAGTAGATGTGTTCGTGGGTGGGTAGATGTGTGAGTGGGAAGATGAGTGAGTGGATAGAAAGAAGAGTTGGAGGTGTGCATACGGGTAAATGAGTGGGTGTGTCAGTGAATGTGTGGGTGGATGAGTAAGTGGTTAGATTTGTTGGAAGAAATGTGGATGGGTGTGTAGGTGGTTGTTCGTATATGTGGATGCGTGTTTGCGTGGATATATGTACGGATAAATAAATTTGTGCACTGCGCAGAGTAGATAGGTGTGAGTAGAACGGCATGCTAGTGAGTGTACGGATAGGGGTAGATCGGTGAATGGATATGTGTCTAGGAAAATATGTCAGTGGATATGGGTATTGCTGGATGGATGTGTGGATAAACAGATTAATTTCAATTGTAACCGATTAAAGTCATTAAAAACGACTAAAATGCAGCACAAAATCACATTAAACCCGATTATTTCACTCTTTTTAATACGGGTTTGTGCTTTGGTTTGGTCTTTTTAATCGTTTTTAATGATTTTAATGGGTTTTTGTTCTGCGATTTTCAACAAGGTGGATGGGTAAATTTGGATGTTGGAAAGAGTGTGAATGAGCGCGTGGGTGGGTGTGCATATGGATGGGTGCTTGTTTACCTTCATATATGTGTGTGGGTAGATGTGTCCAATATCCCTCAAACTCTTAGTGGGTGGCGGGTATGACTCACAACTGATCTTATTACAGTTTTAAATGAGACATGAACTAACAAAAGGACTCAAACAATTATTCTTTCAGAAGAAATTCAGATGTGCCCAGCCGAGACTTCGTTTAGAAGCCGAGCCATAACCTACAAGCCACCGCGGCTGTATGAGAGCTAATGTAAATGTATGCGAGTTGGTGAATTGGTATGTAGGTGGAGTGTAGACTTATATTTGGATATAAGCTGATTTAAATTGGTACATTTTCGCTCATTTTGGTAAATTTTGACATCTGTTACGCAAAGTTTGGCACACAAATTATTTTCTCTAGGGTCCATGTAGTTTAGTAAAATAAAAGCTCGTATTTCAAGGTCAAATTTGTAATTACATTACAAGTCAAAATTATTATTCACTATATGATTAAGGGAACCTAGCCCCCTTAAAATTAAAAATAAATTAGTTATATATTTTTGGATAAAAATAAATTCTTCATCATATGTTACTTGTTCTTTTTATATAATTGAATATATTTCAATAAAATATAGCTGATTTTTCTTTAATTGTGAAGGTCGTCAGGTCCTCTTTAATGACTGTGGTACAAACTTGTCCATTTAATGTCATATGGAGATTTAAAAAACAATGTAGTTCAAAGTTATAACCTATTTAAGCCATTTTTAACAACAATATTTTTTAAAAATTGATGAATTCAGACTAAGATATGCTACAACTTTGGTCAATCATTTTGTATATTAAATTCCTGCACTCATATTTTAATTATATGTATTTTGAACACAATTAAACCTAAACAATTTTAATCGGATAAGTTTGACTCTCGAAACCTTTCGATAAATAAAAAAATTTACAAGTTTGTATTATGACCATTAAAGGGGATCAAAATACCTTCAAAATTAATTATGTTCTGCTATTTTTTATTAAAATATATTCAATTATATAAAAAAAAGCTCCACTGATTTTTTACTATAAAATACCTTAACTGTATCACATTTAGACCTGCTAGCTGTCAAAACTCAAAATTATACTAATGTTGTGTATTACTAAAAGTGTATTATACAGCATATTAATTGAAGCATTAAACTCGTTTTACTTGAAACTTGATTTTTAATTTCAATAAGTTCCTTGTGTAACTCTGCCAATGAATATTTTTAAAACTTGCTGGAAATATCAATGAAAGAATTTTGAAAAGATTTTTAAAATAAGTTGATATTTTATTTTGTGGTATTCTGATGTTAAATGTTTTACTCATCAATTGTTAAAATATATTGTAATTCTTCTATATTTTTAAAGTTAAAAAATTATTTTATTTATTTCAGACCGTAAATGAAGTATAAATAGTTTAAAAAATATTAACTTTTATTAATTTAGATTTGAAGAGTATTGTTGAATTTTTTCAGTAAATCTTGTCAAATAGATTTACGCAAGATACTGTTTCGAAAGTTTTTAAATTTATTACAAAAATATACATTTCTTCCAATTACTTGTGGACAAATTTTAGTGAAAAGCGCTCAAAATTATTTGGGACTTTCGTTAGTCATACCAAAAAAAGTTATAGAGGTTTTAATATTATTGGATGAAAGGGAGCGTTTTATCGTTGAATTTTTTTGTTACATATATCTTTATAATATATATTTCTTTAAAGTTAATCAGATATTCTATGCATTTAAAATATCTTACTTGAGCTTCAGTATACATTGTAAAAAGGTATAAATTCTTGGTTACCGATATTATCGATGTTTTTCATACACCACATAACTTTCTATTATTTAACTAATTTAATGCAAATTTTTGAGAAAATGCATTGCAAGATTATTTTATATTCTATAAAATCTTTTTAAAAAAGTCAACACAATTTTATCAACAACTTTGATATAATACCCACGAAGGAAAAGGGGATGTTTTAGACGTCAACCTCTCATTCAAACTGAAGTTCCAAAAATTGTCACTTCGATTTAATCGAATCGAAAGTTTTATGTGGATAAATAAAAAATTTACTCCGGATTATAAACGTGCTTACAAGTACCGAGAAAGTATATATAACTTTCATTTAACTACAAAGAGAAATGAATATTTAAAAGAAGAAAATGTTACCAATGAAAGATAGAACTGATTTAAGTTTAAGTGTTCTTTCACAAGTGAAGAGAGGCATGTAGAAAAGCTTGCAATTCCATTTCTAAGTTTATTTCGTATGAAGCTAAATTCGTCCTGCGAATCCACCGTATTCGCAACTTGAACTTCACATTATCCACAAAGTCCTACTGCCGATCAGTAGAGCGCAAAACTTTAAAAGTTACAAGCTTTTCGAATGCCAGCCCTCGCGGCCTCGATGCCCAAGCTCGATTCACTAATGAAAATCGCAGCACTCGTGTACCAACTTCCGCCACTGTGCATGCAGTAACGCCACAAATTGCGAGCACTACAAATACGCGTGTCGCTCGGTTCGGCGCTGCCCACCTTATGACCGGGTTGCTCCGTCGGGCGGGTTGCTCAGCTTGGTGCTCGCTGATGTTGTCCTGAGCTCAGCTCGGCCCGTCCTGTCTGCCTAGCTGGCTGCAGCAGCTCGCGCTCGCTTGATGTTCTTGGATGCGGCTCGGTCGAGCTCTCGCGGGCGTGCCACTTTTAAATCTGCACCGCGGCCTCCTGCTCGCGCTCCCTAATGTACCCTTCGCGGCTGCCCATAGCTATATGCATTGGCAGCCCCCTCCCCAAGCCCGCTTGCTCGCGCGAAGCGGCGCCGGCTCCTCGGCTCGAGAGATCGGCGTGGATCCGGCCTAAGTCGCCAAACAGTCTTAAGGAGGCGAGCGTTATTCAATTAGGCCGGATCCGAGAATACCTTGGGTTACCTTGGGCCTTTGGCTATGTACATACAGAAGCCCCACGCGGCCGATTGCCACTGCCGTCGCCGTTCTCGTGCAGCTCTTTGAGACGTCGTCAAGACGAAGGCGCTGACGGAGACGCTAGTGATACCTATGTATACTATTGCTGGCCACACTGGACAATGCGAGAACGTCGGTGTTCGTTTTTATGTACGCGCAGAATTATGGTACACGCGACTCGGCCTGTCGGCGTCGATTGCCCTGCGATTGACATGTGGATTAGTCGCGAATATAATCGATCGGTCGACGCGCGTATAGTGGAGTCGAATTGAGAGAGAGAGAGAGAGAGAGAGAGAGTGCTGTATATGTAGGACTGACGATCGATTGAATTAACACGAGAAATCGCGGGATTATGGGTTTTTAAGACGTTTGGTAAACTTCGAGAACATAACGATTTTTCTTTTATTGGATTATTTTACAATGGCAATGCTCTCCCTTCCCGCATTGAATCTTTACGGAATACAAGCTGAAAAAATATGTTTGGTTCTGTTTTAGTGAATTCATTTAAGTCAGATAATAACAGTATCAGTAAATTGTTCGACGTGTATGTTTAATTAAGTTTTTAAATCTTTAATACACTAGTTATTTGAACGCAAATATTTAATGATCTTTAAAATATGTAATATTTGATTACAATTTTGACCATTAAATATGATTTATTTAGATTAACGGAATACTTAAACTTTAGAAACAATAGAAGAATCTTCTATATGATGCATTATAACAGTCTAAAACGTTATAACTATGATATACGTTCGAAGGCTGTTATATACTTAAGTGCATGAGGCACATGATTTCCAACCTTTTAAACATTTTTAATTACGAATGATTGGAGCTTATTTTGGGTGAAGCAAATATCCAAAGCTTGACCTACCGAGAAACACATGTGATTCTTAAAATCTTATAAATCAGGCTAAGTTTTAAAGAACGTATAGAACATTTTTATGGAATCTTAATAATTGTTCAAATGCTAAAATGGCCTGAGATTATTTTGTAATCAGCAATGTATAATTAAATATTCCATTAGCAGTTGGTATTATTGTTGTATAGAAAAGTAATATAATATTATCGAATCGAAACTAATATACTGTGTTTTCACAATTTCTTACAATTTTTTATAATAAATCATAGATAGAAAATTATACAGTTTTATTCCACCTTATTTAGCTGAAAGGCCCGACTAACCGGTGAAAAGGGGGTAAATGATTTTTTACGTATTTGTCGATATCTTTGAAGTTTTAGAAGATACAGTGTTGGTTATTGTTCATAAAGGTTACCCATGCAAATGCCTAAAAATCAATTTCTGGATTTTACCCTAATCATCCCCTACGGTGGTAAAAAGCGTAAAATGCATTTTCACGAAATCTTAAATGTCTTTGAGGTTTCATGAGTTATACATTTAATTTTTAGTCACAAAGGTTACTGCATCAATTTGCACACACGCACCATTATTAAATAATAGACATCTTTAAATTTTGAGTTCCACGCTCTCTTCACACGGGCGAAGTCGTGACGGGATTCTAGTACCTCATATTACTATAAAATTTTAGCGCAAAATAGTCATGTGTTCAATAGTTATAGTACCGCAAAAGATACTCACAAATGATGCGGATTCAAAATTTAAAATCGTACTTCTTTTATGAAAAAAGTTTAAAATAATTGTTATATTTAATAATTGTAAGAAAAATAAATCTATTCTGTAATTACTTACATATTTTTTACTTAATGTATAAAGTAACACAAAATTTTGAATTTTACAAATTGGCAATATTAAAATTCGTTTTCTTCCACAAAAATAACTCAGAAAAGTAAAAGTAATCCTATAACGTGTATGAAACGAAAAAAAATTACGCGTACTCCATGAATACATGTATACTTTTAACATATTTATAGATAAAATAACGCGTAAAATAATAACAAAATATTTTTTCGTTAAATATTTTTCTAAGTTCTAAATTTTTTAAAATAAGCAATAATGTTGACCATTTGGCTCCAAATTCTAATCAATTCTAAGTTAAAGACCATATCTGATATACTTGAAAAGTTTCACCCACACCCACACACACATACACCCACACACACACGCACACAGACACATACACACATACACATATACACACATACACACATACACACATTCACACATACACACATACACACATACACACATATACATTTACACACATACACACGCATATATATATGCACATACATACATACAGACAGACATTTTTTTAAAACGTATATATTTTGTTTTAACAACCTCAGAAATATCGAGATTTATTGAAATCTTAGTTTTCGAAAAAATCATCATTACATCGTTACGTTGGAAGGAAAGTATACGCGTACATCGTGCGCAGGTGATTTAGTAAAATAGAACTCCTAGGGAAAACAAATATGTAACTAATCCTGTAGGTTACAACATCTGACGTTACGATGGTGTAATCGTCAACATTCTTAATGAAATGTAAAATCTTACAAGTTTCTTGTAGCCATATAAGTTAATTTTTAACGCGCTGAAGCTATTTCTATTCTAATAGTGCTTATTTTATCTTTCTTTTTTATTCGTGTTATAAAAATTTGCAATCAACAATAGAATACATGCCGTTCATGTCAAAGAGTGCACAATTTATGCGTTTTTCTTACCTATAAAGCGGGCCTAAAGCGACCAAAATTTCGACACGGGTACGGAAGTAGATTATTTGAGCCATCAACTGTTCCGATACTTTTACAAATATTTTTTTTTGCAATTTTCTAATTTCGTTCGAGTTTATGAATAACGGATTTATTCATTTATTAGAAAAATATTATAAAAATGAAAACACGTATAAAACAAAAATAAATCGATGAATCTTAGAAATTCTTTTTGATTCCAAATGTTCATAAAAAAATAAAGAAATTAACTTCGATTGGCCAAAAATGACCGCGTAATACCCAAGAAAAAGCTATCAAAATTATTGGAAAGAAATGAATATCTTAAAAATTAGAATTGTTATAAAACAAAATCGAATCGATAAATCTTAAAAATTCTTTTTGATTTCAAACATTCATCAAAAAACGGAAAAAGCGAGCTTTGATTATACAAAAGTTACCGTGTAATAACCAAGAAATAAACTACAAAAATTAGTTGAAAAGAAATCATTAAAATGAAAAAGCTGCCAATTCATTGGCACTTAGCTTCCTCAAATTAAAGAAACTGTTCTGAATATCGTAAAATAGAAAAATCGTTAGAAAATAAGAACAAGTCGATGAATCGTAAAATTTCTTTTCAATTTCAAATATTCATAAAGATCGTTATGATCTGGGCAATCCAAGAGATAATAAAAAGTTACCGTCTTGGAAAGTTGCAGATCAAATTCCTCCGATTTACTTCAGTCATTGTAGGTGCAAAAAATAGATTTTTTTATAAAAAGAAATTTTTTCACTTTAAAAGAAAAAGATTAAGAGTAAAAATTTTATTGAATATTCTTCTCCATATTCCTAATAATTTCATTTTTTAACAAAATATTTCCAACTTATATTTCACAGATATCACCGTTTGAAAAAAATGACATTTTCGTGTATAACAAAAAGATTTTTATGCATGATAAGCGAGATATTTAACCTCAAAATTTTGATATTTAACACGTAAGGCCTATGCGAAGCATGCCTCGATGACACATTTTCATATATGGGTGTTTGTCAAAAAGTTGAACAATTCTTGGCCTTCTGTTTTACAAGGTAACAGGGCATTATATGAATCTCAAAATAATAGTACTACAACTCGACTATCGTAAGCAACAATCTGAAAAATTTTCAGAATATTAAGTATTTTCTATTCTGAGTAAAAAATAAGAAACTATGCAAAATGTCTTGTCCGCCCTATGTCCCAAGTTTTAATATCATCCCAATATACCAAGAAATTTAGTAAAACACTAAATTTTAACCAAAAACAATTACACATATGTTTTGATGTCTATATACCTTGCGCATCAAAGCTCGCCATTTCGACAATGAATATTTCCACTTTGGTACCGACATAACGATTCTTACAAGTTTGCGGATACATCGATTAATAACATACTGTCAAGAGTTAAAGCAAGTATATACAGTTAATCGATTAGCTGGTGAATGACGTTAACTTCAATGAATGACCGAATACGGAACCATGGACCAATCCAGTAATGTCGGTAATAAAACTAAAAAATTTAAGCATCTGTCAAGGGATCATTCTATTTTAGACTCAAAAAAAGGCTATTTTTGTAAATTTTTTTAAAGGTACTATTATAGATATTCATATAAGATTTGTTGGGCTTAATAAATACACTGTCGTGTATTTATTAAAAAAAAATCAAACGGTTTTAGATTCAGTATGATTCTGGCTCTATCGCATTCTAGAATTTCTTATATTTATGCAAAAATAATAAAATTGCGGATATTTTTTCAAATAAAAGAGAAAATCGTGTTTTTCTCACCGTTTTTTTTTTTTCAATTAAAAAATAGTAAAAGTGAAAATTTTAGAAAAATCCTAGAATGCGACAGAGCTATAAGTGTACAGAATGTGTGGTTAAAATTTCATAACGATCGGTTCAATAGTTTAAGAGATTTTCACTACTAGCGGTCTAAAAACGTTGTTTCGAGAAAAACCCGTTAAAATTTTTTTTAATAAAAAATCGTAAAATAAATGTGTGGAAAAGTACAGTTAAAATGCTCAGATCATTCTAGAATTTTCAGAGAATATTTTTGAGAACATTTACTTTCGAAAAATGCAAATAAAAATCGATTTTTTAAAATTGGCAAAGTAGAATGCTCCCTTAATACATTAAAATTAACTTATAAAATAAATTCTTTCAGAATAGAACAAAGATAAAAGAGACCACCAATGGATCTCGTATTTTGCATCCTAATATACAAATAATATTTATAGTATATATTTAAAGGAAAAACTCGTGGCCTAAGGACTCCTACAAATATATACCATAAATAAGGGGCCATGGTGACATAAATATGTACCAAGTGTGCTCGTCGGAGGTCGAACAAGTGGGAAGCCATTTTTAGTCCCATATATTTCTTATGAGCTGAAGATGGCTTTCCACTTGTTCAACCTCGGACGAACATACCTGGTACATATTTATTTCACCATGTAAGGAGCGGTCGGATGTCTTAAGGCTCTTATTGCATATATTTGCTTAGATCTTCAACAAATTAATTACATAATGTTAATAAATTAAATATCTTAAGATTATAATACGATTATGATAGGCTGGTTGTAAAATGCATGCGTGCATTAAGGGACTATAATCCTAATATATAATATAAATGCTGTAATACACTGTAAATACAAATTATGTAAATAAATATATCATATCAAGGGGCTGTTGATGGCTCACGTTGTAAACGCATACCTCTTAAGACTACGGCCGCTCAAGGGGCGTGGGTTCAAAGCCCCGTCAGTCCGAATTTTTCGAGGACATTTAAAACAAATATTTATCCCGGATTTTTCGGTGGCGGAGATCGGGTCTGCAATCCACGAACTTGATAAGGCAGTAATGTCCGTATATATCTATAAATAAAATAAAATTATTTGCTTATTAGTTAAAGTTCGTAAACCCCGATTACAGATAACTTTTACGGAAAAACGAATGTTTTATCAAAAAGTACATAAAATTTTATAAAATAGTACCTTTAAATAATTTTTATTTAACATACAGTCATTAAAAATTTATGCTTAAAGTTCTTCAAATAGTAAAGTACAAACTTCACGCGAGTGCTATAAGATAATTGTAAATATATAAGTTCATAAATATTTATATTTTGATGTCACCTACTGTAATATATTAAATTTACAAGAAAATTTACAAGGATGGGGTATAAACGTTAGCACAATTTCTTGTACGTTAATCCATACATTTTTTTTATTAAAAAAAAAACAAAAAAAACAGCAGATATACATATTAAGTCTTTTATTTACAGGTAAATAATTTATTGACAAAATAGTATTGTGTACCAAAAGCGAGAAATAGGCTTTTTCCGTCCGCGTGTGAACTAAAAACTCAGAGGGACGGAAAACGGCTCTCGCCAATGTTGCATACCGTACTTTTTGTGACACATGTATTGAGTTTCGCGATTTTTCGTGTCTATCGAGCGGTGCCAAATGTGGCTGGATTTCGACACGGTGCAACTTCCGTCTTGTTCTATTAAGAAATACGTATACCTACACATACATTGCTTTACACACACACGCATGCACGCACGCACGCACACATACACACACTTATACACATACATACATATACATACATGGTCATATACATGCTAAAAACAGATAACTATTATTATATATTAAAGTTTTTCAAATAAATAAAACATAAGATAATTTCATCAATGTTATTTATTTTTTATTTGAAATAGAAATTAAATTCCAACGCACGCATTTACGAATGCGCACGCGCGTGCATTTATAGGCATGAAAATGCGCGTAAATTGTACATGCGTTACAACAACATACTTTTCTCCATTAGAAATTCACTTACTTAAATGTTAAGTAATAAATTTAATATGTAAAAGCTTTTTCTTTTATATAATAAATAATAAACAGAAGCTCTTCTGAAATTTTATCTATAGTTATGAAAAATTTTCAATTAGAAATAATTTAATTTAAATGGAACAGAAACGTAATGTCAAAATGTTTTAAACAATGGATTTTTAGAGGATAGGAAACTTTTTAATTGAGTTAGTATAATATTTTGTATATTATTTGCTTTATTAACGTGTGAACTTTGAAGCACGTGTAGCCAAAGACTTAGGAGTGACGTCAATAAGTATAAAGAAAAAAAACAAACTGTAGTTCATTATTACTGTGGCATATTTAATATATTGCAAGTAAATACTTATACAGATCAGATAGTACGTTTGTAAAGCGGAGATATATATATATATATATATATATATATATATTTATACATCAAAAACATGTAATGAGCATTTTGTCAATAAAAGAGCCATCACGTGCGTCGCTCGCACGAGTTATTGGACTTGAGCATTTCGCAGTATAACATAAGCTTATTATGCGTTGAAACCGTACCAAGGCTCAGAAAAAAATTTAATGTAGACAAACCCGACACTTTAAGTTAACATCACCTTGAGTTTTAATAAACGAAAACATTGTGACTAAATAAGCATGATAATCTTTTAAATATCTTAAGGTAGTGTATATTATACAAAATTGAAATTAGAAAAAAGATCAATTTCTACTTTTTTTAAACTATATTTTATAAAGTTATATTTTATATTTTATAAAGATTCTTAAAAGTATAGGTATCAAGCCTTTTTTGCAACGTTGATGGATTCTAAAACTATAAATTCTATTATTTACATTTTATAAACGAATATACTATGTAAAGTAATAATAAAATAATCTATGGTATTTTGTTTTCTTGTTACTTGAATTGTCTTGATATTTTTTACCAATTTTACTATAACATATAATTCATTATGCTTTTCCTATGACTGATAGAAAGTTGATATTAATATTTTATAAATGTAGGTCATTACTACCCTTAAGAAATTAATTAAGCTGAATGCTCTAGTCGATGTGAACTTAACCCTGACCTGCTAATGGCAGACTTGTACTACTTCATTTCATTTTCATTTACGAAAATATTAGTCATATTTATGCATTCATTAGAAGAAATATACTAAAAAATTAATCCATTTGGAATTGGTATCAACTCAGAATCCACTTGGAAAAGGTAGGTACGAACTCAAAAGTCGTTTAAAGGAGGTACCAACTTGGAAGCCGCTTGGAAAATCTACATTATCGTTAATTAAATATTTTTATCTTAACTTCTAACTTAGATTTGGATACAAGTTATTTTGACATAATACAATGAAATATCACACATACCCATATATTGGTAGTCTCTCAAAACAACCCCAGATCCGAAAGTAATACAATTTTATAGAAATATTTATCTTATTATTTTTAGGAAGTTCACAATTCTCTGAATCGCTCATCTTACAATTTTGGAGTCAATTTTTATCTGCAATCAATCTAAAACTTTAAAATAATATTTATTGTACGTATTATGTACCTTGAATAAACAAATAAAATTTAAAAAAATTGAAGAACAAAATATTATCCGTTGATTAAAGCCAATTTCAGTAAAATGTCATTTTCGTGTATTTTCTATGACTGTTACTACATCAAAACCCGCTGCCAATTCATTGGCACTTAGTTTCCTCCAACCTTATTAACTATTCCAATAAAAACAAATTTTTCTTTTCTATTTAATTATGTGTTAAAAGGTCAAAACGACAAGTCCATTTTTATTAAATGTCGAGATACATAGATTTAAATTTTTAAATTGCTATTTAAACCTATGCAAATGTATAGCATAAACTATGAAAAAATATTTAAATTGTATAAAAACTTAACAATTCTTTACATATTATAGTTAACATTTTTTTCAATTGACAATAAATTTTGCAACATTATGAAATTGTTATGCACATAAAAAAGTGTGGCTAATGTGCTACCAGTAACGCTTGAAATTTAGACGAATTTATTATAATTTTTATTTCTCTCTTTTTAGTGTTTTCAATTAGATAGAGAGTAACATACTGTACTTAGGAATATGAATATAAATTTAGAATAATAGCAATCCGAATAAAGCAGTCAAATCAGTGAAGTAATGATGATGAGTTATAAAATGTATATATGGCTAGTAGCAGCCTGGTACTCTGGTTCATAATTCTTATGGAATCACTGGAAGTACAATCTTTTTATGTATTTATAGTTTTATATTTTATATCACAAAAATTACGTTAAATAATATTGAGTACAATTTTTGAAGATTAATATTTTTATTAGGCAAAATCATGGTGAGTTGAAATAAAAAATGGGTCGTATTTTTTTGTGTGTAAAATTTGGTTTTTCTTAAATAACTAAATAACTAAACAAGATACAAGTTTGGCCTTATAAAAAAGTTGCGAAATTTATTTTTCTACAAGTACCAAATGTTAAAATCGTGCTTGTTAGACAATACTTAATCGGCAAATTTGCGCTAGGCGTCCTTTACCGGAATTGATTTATCGCCTACAAAAAATACAAAAAGGCTTAGGAAGCCGTTTTTTCAAAAAAATTTTTACAGGTATCTATGTTATTGACTTCTATATTTTAAACAATTACTCAATCTAACCTCTTATATCTCGGAAACGGCATAATCATTGTTATCTATTAAAGTGTGATTTGTTTCGTTTTCTGATAAAAATTAGAAACTAAAGAAACCTCATTAGGAAGAAAAACATTCTTGAGAACAGGATTCATTTTCAATGAAAATATGTTATTTTAATAATAATTTATTTATACTGAACTGTATGCAGAACATATCTATCTATAACGTTCCACTATATTTAAAAATTCTTTTTAATTTTGAATTAGCAAGAACCGCTCGCTCGCGTTTTGGAAGCAATGAGAATGTATTACCGTAATATTTTAACAATATTTTATTATACAATCTTTTTTTTTTTTATATTTGATAGCTTTTTAATATATAATAACTGAGATAGGGAGAATACAAGGTAAATGTATAGAATAAGACCGGAAGGTGATAAAAAAATATTTTCAGAAATTATATCATAAAAAGATAATTATAACAGAATTTTTTCTACGTCAGTGGTATTCCGATAATGTCATGTAGATAAATATAGAACTGTAAAATCATCGATAGTAGTAAAATTTTTCAATAATACTGAAAAATTATACGCAGCCTCTCGGACATCTGAATACGTCCAAAATGATCATCTCGCACACGTTCACCCACAGTAAAATTATCGATAGTAGTAAAAAGTATCGTTAATAGTGAAAAATCATATGCAGAATCCGGGACATCTGGACGACATCCGAGATGATAATCTCGCACAGGTGCATGTATACCCACTGAAACGAGCTATCGATAGTTGAAAAATATCGTTAACAGTGCGAATTGATTCGCAGCATCCAGGACATCTGGACTATGTCTGGGATAATCATGAAAAATTATGCGCAGCGTCTAGGACATCTGGACCACACCCAAGGAGATGATCATCTCGCACACGTGCACGTACACCCACTGAAAAGAATTATCGTTAGTTGAAAAAATATCGATAACAGTGCGAATTGATTCGCAGCATCCAGGACATCTAAACCATGTCTGAGATAATCATGAAAAATCATGCGCAGCATCTGGGACATCCTTTATTTTTACATATCTATAAGGACTTGAAATTCGGTCAGTTCGTTTCATCCATCTTAGCGCTTTCCTCCCACTGCAAGTGCCAATCAGCGCTAAGTATTTCTATGCAGTTAACCGGGCATCGGTCTCGGTCCTTTTGGCTTCGGCCTGGGTGTAGCTGGCAGCGGCCTTGGTTTTGGTTTTGACGTTTGTAGAAGCGGTCTTGGTTCTTTGTTATTTAGAAAGATAATTAATTAAAAGTCAAGATTCCTACGGTGAAATATACATGTAATAGAAAAGTCTAATGCTGAATTAAGGGGACAAGTACCCCACAAATGTGCTTTTAAAAAACAGTACACTTACCTATAATTTGAGAGGTAGTGGTATTAGATCTATTTATCTCGCCCCTAATGCTAGCGTCTGTGCGAAGACTGCTCTCAGTCATAACCCACTGTTCATAAGATTTTAAGAAAACCAGCGGATCACGCGGCTGAAAACTAATGGGTTATACTTTTTAATACATTAGATTTCATATGAATGAGGAACTTTATTTGAAGTTCAAAATGACTATTATTTTTTTTACATATTGTTAACTTTACAATTAATTTTTACAATTTTTCCACATTTACATATGTAAAACTTTTTATACGCAATGAATCTTAATTTGCCTTATTCATATGAAAACTAATGTTTTAAAAAGTAAAATGCATTAGTTTTCAACCACATGGTCCGTTGGTTCTCTTGGAGTCTTACGGGCTGCTGGTAATTATGGATGCGAAAAGTCTCTACTCTGTTACTAACGACAGTAATGTTATGTCTAGTACCCCCTTCCTCTCAAATTGACGGTAATTGTACTCTTTTTCGAAGTAAAAATTATCCTTTCGAAAATTATATATAGGTACATCGCGAATAAGTATTATTTTTACTTTTATGTATTTCAGGTAATCTTGTCTCCGTAAAATTCATTTAATATTTATTTTCGACATACAACGTTGACACAGTACATTTCGTATGTAGCTATTCAAGGTGTTAGTGCATAAATTGGACCTTTTTTATGTATGTAAGATGGATGGAAAATCGAGCATTTTGAGTCGTTAACCACACCAAAATATAAATTCATATGGGTAGCAAATAAGTATAGATCAAAAGTGTACGAAATTTTCCAAAATTTTCAAAAATTTCTAAATGGTCCCATTTTTATGCCTGTAAACCAATTGGAAAATTACACATTTCAAGTGCGTTTGATCAAAGTGTTAAGAAATATCGATTTATCCCCTGGAAAGAGGTGAGAAATGAAAATCGGGTTAGGAAAGAACTGGAAATTGTTAAAAATCCCGTAAAAAGCCACATCAGTCCTTTGTTAAAAAATACGGTGTGTAATGCGGGTAGAATAGTACATTGCGCAAGAAGGGAATAAATTCGAAGATTATTCCCGACGGTGGATTTACTGCCTGACCAAAGCGAGGGCAGTAAACACCCGAGGAAATTGTCGACTTTATTTCCCTGTTGCATATAGAACTTTATTTCCAACTTAAACTGTGGCCACTTTATTGATTTGAAGAGTGGCACTCATAGAAAGAGAAAGTAATAGATCAAAATTGAAAAACAAAGATAGAAATCCACAGAAACTGAACTTTACTTTATTTTCACATTTGCAAGAAATAAAAAAAATGCATTTGCGGAAAAAAAATTTTTTAGTTTTATGCCGCTTGGGTTAAAAAAATAGATTTGCGGAAATCATAGTATATTTATTTCTCATACCTTAAATAGCTAAGAGTTCAGACATATAATTATTAATCAACCTACGGTGAGAGCCCTAGTGTGAGAAATCTATTAAATCCTATAAATTCCTTTTTCCAAATATGTAAAGATCCTATTTGCGAATAGGATATATATGCAATTTTTGTATTGGTGAATAGGATTTAATAGATTTCTCACACTAGGGAGGTCCGCCGAGCAGACAGGCAGGCGCAGCAGCGGAGGGGTGCGGAGAGTACGCAGACAGGAGCAGCAACTGAGAGGCGCGCAGGGCACGCAGCAGCTTCGCCTGTCCGCACAGCAGATAAGCACATATTAGCAGCTGATTAAATGCGCTAACATGTGCTAAAGTCAAATAAATGCACGTATTTCTTTTATTTTTTTTCAAGTAACCATCCGAAAAATAGAAAATAAAATAATAAACATATTTCGTTTTTGAAAATTTTTCTTTTGAGATTATTTACAGGTGGCTACATTGATCTGATTAAACGAGTTTTAGCAACATTAGGTCTAAATAAATAGCCGCCAAAATTTTATAATAAAAAAACGACAACTGGATTAAGATTTTTTTTTATATATTTCTTACTATTTTTAATCATTACACTCAGAAAAATAACAAATTTGGAAATTTTGGACCACCCTGGTACGCAATGTTCCGATCGTTAATATAAAAGCATCCGAAAGTATATTCATTCCCTAAATTATCTAAGTCATTTCCACAAACCCTCTTTCTCTCTCTCTCTCTCTCTCTCCTTGACTCCCAGGGATTCATTGACCTACCATTCGTCCCCGGGTGCGTTAGTTTTTATGATAAGATTTTAAATATCGATTTTTATACCGTTTTTGCTCTTTAATTTTTATTTCTCTCAATAAACTCAATAAACTTAAATAAACATTGGAAGAAGTTTGCAAAGGCTCATAAACGGAATTGTGTTGCTGTGTTCATAATTATATACATTTATAAGCAGAAAAAGACTTCAATTTAGTAAAGACACTCCTGCTTGTGACCAAAAAAAGAATTTCCTAAGAACCAGAAATTTTTGAAGTCTAAATTTTTGCGCTAAAAAGTTCATGTAAAGCATGAAGTTTAATCTAAGCTCGAAATTGATGAACTTTGATCGACTCTGAACGGCTCTAATCTGCTTACGTCCAATTAAAAAAGTGATTGTTCTCCCATGAAAGGTCGATCAAAGGGAATAATAAAATAAGATGTGATTTATATTGTAGAGAAATTCGCTAAAGTGCTTGACACATGCTGCCACTACACCTTTCCTTATCATTAATGAAACTTTCTTCACATTACCAATACCAACGATCGGCAAAGAAGATCAACCTCACTTCCTAAATCTCTCTCTAACCGATCTTTGCCACAAACTCGTACACCTACCTTATCTATCTTCCGCCAAGAAACACGCGCCTTTTTCATCCTTTTCCTAATCATATATATAAATTTAAATTTAGATTACACTTATATGCGGTACACTTCAGTTGTAACGGTAAACTTATATCCTATAAGCGAGACTTATCTAATTATTGCAATATACTAATAATCATCTAGTAAGATTCGAATTTTGCGCCGAGTCAAAACCTATATGCAGCTGATATCTTATGATACTCTTTATCATTATCACCTCTGCAAAATTTCAGAAAGCATACAGCGACAGGATATGTAATATAGGGGAGAGTAGGGAATATTCGTACACTTTTACTTTTTTGATTTATCATATGCGCCTGGATGAATATAAATTTGTATAGCAATGGTTACCTATAATTGACACGTTTAGATGTGTATTACATGTTTATAAATGAAATTTTTTAAATGATAAAATTCTTATTTTGTATACCAAAAAAAAGTCATTTTGCGTAATTTAGCCCCGACCATGGGGCCAATTCGTACACACGTGTATTTTAAACGGGAGCCAGACGAAAAGACGATTTTTTCTGTTTTTCTACGTGTGTCTAATTTAATTCGATTTTTGAGATTTAAAAAGAAACTAAGGGTGAAAGTTTTGAGCTTTTTTTACGTAGAAAAATTAATATTGCTAAAGTTAGGACTATGTGTACAAGTTTACTCCAAATGGATTTTTTTCTTCAACTTACTATAACTTCATCAATTTTCAATTGTTCAAGGCTTAGCAACTCTCAAAATCTTCATAATTAAACCTACTTTTCACGAATAATGTGTGGGAATGAATAATTATTTAATTATTATTGCAATTGATTCAATTATAAATTCAAAAAGTTACAAAAAGGACCTTGAAAATCACACCACTTGTGTAAAAAAATTACATAAGCAATCTTAAGCCTTGAAATTCTAGTTATACATTTCTTTCATATAAAAAACTAACATATATTTTCTGCAGAATTTTACTATGGTTTATTAAAAGATATTCAAAGTGTGCAGTTTTACCCCTGTACGAATATGTCCCACTCTCCCCTGTTCAGCCTCAACGCTTTATCAAAATTAAATATGAAATCTTTTTTGATCTGGAATCTTATCAAAGAAATACTGCATAGCATAATCCTACTAAATCATTTCATGAGATCTCATATTATAAATTTCAGATGACATATGAGGGAACGTGATATTAAATTATTATTATTATTTTTTTAAAGTAACTAAGTTTCTAATATCAGCTTTGTTATAATAACATGAATGAAAAATTACAGTTTAAATAAAATTTGAAGAAATTTAGAAAATAAATATTGTAGCTTCTTAACGTATAAAAAAGAATCTTTATTGATGTCGCAAGAAAATCATTGTAACTGTACAAAGCCTTATATATTTTTATTTATTCACACAAATATCCTTTTCAAGGGGTTCTTATATATTTTATAACATATTTCAAGTACGAAATCGATTTACAATATTTACAGTACCTATATACAGTCTTTGTTCATTTTTAGTAAACAGATAACGCTTACTCAATAAATTCTAGCTAAAAGTTAGATAAAATTTTAATTTTTTTGGATTCAGATAGTCTCCTTTACGAATAAATCGTATCTTTCTTTAATAAGCTTATATCTATATAAAATTCAACAATTAAATATTTGACTTTTTGGATTTTGCTTTTTGCTGCTATTTATAATCAAATTATACTTCAACGTTCTAATAAGCAAACAAAATATAATTATAGTTATATTATTCATGTTGATAGTATTAAAAAGTTCTCGTTAAGAATAATTTTATTTTATAATAAATAATCGCAATGGTAGTTTAACCCATTGAACTATTTTTATTAACCCTCTAAACACCGGTCAATTATGTCCGTCTCAAAATAAATATTCAGATATTTTGTCTATTTAGGGAAAAAATATTAATGAGATTTTTTCTGAAGTCTGTACTTTTATCAACTGCGTATCTGAAAGTTATTTCTATAGAATGCTCTGGTGCATAGAGGGTTAAACTAAAAATGATTTATTTTCGCAACTTATTAAACGTGACAAAGTTGTAATTAAATTTCTTTCGTGTAGGCAGAAAATGTAGACAGTTTTTTCACGCTTCAAATACATGAATATATAAAACATTACATAATAATTTATTATTAGATATTGTGTAAAACATGTAAAATGTAAAAAGTATCGATTTTATTATCTATCGATATATTAACAATGGGTCATCACAGTTTTATAAAAGCAGTTAATTATAAAAAGTAAGTTAATTACTACTTGGTCACTTTACTAAACGAATTCATTCAAAACACTCTAGAAATGGAATTTCGCATTCCAACATTCCAAAAATAAGCAATACAATACATGTAGTAGTCCGTTGTATACATTCATTTTTTCAGATATTTAATTTCTATTCTACGTGTTACTTTTCACTACCATTCGCAATATACGTTTAGGTTTTATAACAATTTATTTATCACCTTTGAAACTCAAACGTAAAATAATTCGTAAAAAAAGTGAAAAGTTTTACTGGTTTAAAGATTTCATCTTTAAATTAAGAGACTAAGTAATATACAATATTATAGACCTAAGTATTATATAATATTAGATGATCGATATCTTAATTAACAAATGTTCTCACCGGTATTTTCATCCTAAAGAATGATATTTTTTGACATTGTGAATAATAACGAATGAGTACTACAATCATAGTGATATATTTTCGCTTTTTACTATACGAAATTCAGTAGAACGTTGAATATTATCGATGTATCGCACTAATATAATTTACGTTTATGACATACAAGCCGAGCAGATTATATCTTTCCACCGAATTCCACCAGATACTTAATTCCATCATCGTTCACCAATGAAAAACCTCATTTTTCCCCCCTGCACAATCGCTTAACACTCCAATTCACACCGTAGACACGCGCAATCGTCAATTACACCAGCCTCAAAACAAAACACATCGCTCTCACTCCATCAATGTACAAAGTATAATAAATAACGAAAGCTCAGTAGAGCGCCGGTGAAAAAGCAAAAAGTGGCAAAAATCCAAGAATCTGCAAAAAAAAGAAGGAAATCACGCTACGTTGAGAGCCGCCTCCTGCTTGTAAAGGTCGAACGTCTGTCCGTGAGTCGGATGAAGCTGCTGCGTGAGAGCGCTCTGCTGCTGCTGGTGGAGTTGCGCGAGCGCGGGGGCCGGCCTGTGCGGCTTGCTGGGCGCCGCGAGGAGCCTGCTCCAGGCGCGACAGGTCTTGCCCGACCAGACCCACATGCCGCTCGTCACGCCGATCACGAGGGACAGGAAGAGCCTGAGCAGGGCCACCTCGAGGCCGGCCGCGGCCCTGTTGCCGTAGCCACCGCCGCCGCTCGGCCCGGGCACGCAGTTCTGGGCCGAGCGACAGTCCAGGGCCGCGAGCAGGGCCAGGGTTCGCCAGCGCGGGCGCACCTGGGACTCGCGCAGGGCGCAGGCCAGACTGCCGAGGGCGGGCAGAGCGTAGAGGACGGCGAAGACCCCGAGGCGCGTCATGAGGCGCTCGAGCTTGGTGGCGCTGCGTCCGGCCAGGCGCACGGCCCGGCGCACGCGCACCAGGGCCGAGCCCGCGACGCCCGCCAGGAAGCAGCCCAGCAGGAGGAGACTCGCGTTCGGGAAGACCTCGAGCCAGAGGGAGGACTCGTCCGAGACCTGGCAGAGGCCCGTCAGCTCGTCGGCCGAGACGCTCCTGGAGATCAGCGTGCCTGGATTGAACAAGGGGTTTTTTTCTCTTTACTACGTTTGTATTATAGGGCTTGGGGTGTGTGTGCTTTTATGCGATAGTAAATTTCGCTTTAAATTATCCAATAGGTTGATATAAAATTGATCGATAAACAAATAAGGACCACTTAGATTATATGCAATTTTCTAGGAAAAGTAAATAAAAATCTATGCACTATTGTTGGAAGTACAAAAATTACTTTACTTGAATAAATATTGATTCCCTTAACTACAAATGTTTAGAAAAAAAAGATTAAAGTAAAATCACGAGGATGAGAATAATTTTTAAATCCATTTCTTTCAGCTAATACGAATGAAAAAATTTGTTACTAAAAATTTGCAAAATAAATTGTTAGCAATTTTTCATACCAGTTCCTCAATTTTTAATAAATATTTGTTGAAATAAAATTGTTACTGTGCTACAAATACTATTAACATTTTCTCATACTACTTATGTAATGTCGCACCATAGCCGACCTATATCTACTTATCTACATATTACGTTGTACAAACTTAAATAGTGCTTCAACTTTCCTACCAGTTCAGGGAGATACTCGGAAAGACTCTAGCTTTCGAGTAAACATAATTATCTAACAAGTTTTCCAAAAACAAGCTCAAACATGAAAATAATCTGCCTAAGTAGTACAAGCTTCACATAGAAGCACTATATGTATACCCATCGCCGCGGTAGCTTGAAGCTTCTCGTCCGAAAGGCCAGCTTAAACTCGCCGGACAGGATTAGAGAGAAGCCACAGGCACCAGCGCAGTGTACTTTGTATATATTCGCAGTATCCCTTACCTCCGGTGAGCAGGACCGGCAGGCCCCAGGCGGCGGCGTGCAGATAAGCCGCGATGTTGTGGAGGGCTTCGCTGCTCCACTCGTTCCGGGCGCTCAGCAGCCAGCAGCCACAGAGTATCGTCCACCATAGGCTGCTGGCCAGGCCGAGGTAGTAGCGGGCCATCCACCAGATCGTGCACGGCACGCTCCTCAGTCCGTCGTTCACCTGCGAATGTACATTTGCATCAGATGTTGGGAATTTATGAGCAGCTTCTACTTTATCTTAAGGTTCTGTTGGATGTACGATCCTCCTCAGAAATTAGTACACTTATGGAGAATTGTAATCTATATTATTATGATCCGAATGATCTGAGTCTTAAAATCACAAAGCAAAGTAAATTTCAGGAGATTGACTTTTTTCTTTGTTCGTGGAAAATCGTAATTCAGAGCCACTTTGACGATTTGCAAGAAGTAGTATTACATTCTGGAAGTTTGATTTCTGATTTTTAAATCTCATATCATTTAGATATTACATGCAATTATCCACATTTTTATCGAATAAAAAACAGAAAAGTTACTTCGCATAATTATAATTATTAAGATTTATAACTGAAAATATAACTTTTGTCGTTGATTATATATCGTACAATAACTGTAAACAGTAATTCTGTACTTCTACATTCGACGGACGAAACACCTGATTCGAACGATTTGAATTTTTTGGAAATCCTTAAATGAGGTTAGCGAAAATGTACATTCGATCCCATGAAATTGCAGTATTTCAAAAAAATTCAAATAGTTCGAATCAGATGTTTTGTCCGTTGAGTTTACATTTATTTTGACGTTAAACATAGTTTAAACCAAAACTTAAATAACAAATATCTATATATACCTTAGAAAATTAAAAAATGCGATTAGAACGAGAAATAAGAAACTCGAGTAGACAATCCGCAGAACTATTTTTAGTTCAAAAATAATTTATTAAACGAGATTCATCTGATACTGCACGAAAAAACCACTCATAATAAGCTTACAATCTTGATCGTACACCTCATGAATTTTAACTCAAATAATATATTTCTACCAGAAAGATAACTATTATGAATAACTTGTAAAACCATAATTCCTCTTAATTATTTTACATTATATACGTCTATATTATACGAACACACGAAAGCGGAATGAAACGCGCGTGATCTGCTACGCAATCCATTACGAGAATAATAAAAAAAAGAAAAAGAAAAAAAGGAAATCCGTACCGGAACGTAGCTGGGCCCGTCGTCCTGGCTGGCGCAGCTGATGTTCTCAGGGCCGACGGCGCCGCGTATTATGTAGGCCAGCGAGAGCAGATTGTAGCAGAGCGCGAGGAAGACGATCGGCCGCTCGGGATAGCGAAATCGGGCCGGTTCCACCCAGAAAGTGAGCAGCGTGAATAGGGTGGAGAGGAAACAGAGCCAGGCCCATCCGGTCATCCAGCGCTCGGCGAAGCGCTTGTCCTCGGCGCGGTAGTAGGCGTCGGCGCCGCAGCGCGGCACGCAGGACGTCTGGAAGGTCACAAATTTGGATTAACTGTAATGTCGTGGTTGCAGTGATTGCTGTTCAATTAGAGATAATTTCTTGAATGCTTTATTTGATTGAGCATAATAAATTGGGTTGCGATTCAATTGTATGTTTTCTTTTCTTAACTTAATATTGATAATGACAAGATATTATTCTTATTGTTTTAATATTTTTTTATTAACACCTAATAATAATTTATAAGATAATGGTGAAACGTATTACGGTGAAATTCGTACTTGTATCTTTTAATTTATTCAATTTAGATAGAAATTTTTTATTTATTCAAAGCTATAGGCGTATTATCTATCTTTTAGATTATAAACAGGAATAATTGAACAGATATATACTTTGTTTGAATGATAATTAATCATATAAATACAGATACTGATAAAGCAATTAAATTATCTTGGGCATGAATTTTGTAATCAAAGCTTCATTAATTTTTTAAAGTAACCAGAAACTAGTTTGGTTTATTAATAAGAACTCGTATTATATTTAGTAACCACATAAGTAAACTAATGTTAGTCTTACTTGTTAATTACAAAGTATAAAATGTGCTTGCTTAGACGCAAATTTGGCAAATACTTTGTTTTTAAAAAAACACAATAAGAAAAAGAATGTTTTGTCTGCACAATATGCATAAACATTAATAATAAATTTTTAAAATTACATTTATAAATAAAATAAAAACAGAAGAATAAGACAACGATTGTATACATAAAAATATTGCCAATTACAATACAAGGACTACTTAATACTAATGCAATACTGTCAAGAATCCAATGTATAGTCATTAATTAGATAAATATAATTATATAAAAGTTACTATACCAAAAATTTAGTTAAAAGTAACATTTGTGTAAAAATATTCAATAATTGTTATGACAAAAATATAGGGATTCAAGATAGAGATACCCTTTGAATATTAACTTTAAAAATGAATTTTCTTTTAAAGATTTAATAAAGTTTGTTTTCTTGTAGCTAAATTTATAAAAGTAATATTAAGTTACTTCGAATAAAAACCAATTTTCACTTATCTTTAATTTTCCATTTTTTTTTAAATAAAGAAAACGTAAGATCTGGGCCCATAACAGTATTACACACAACAGACACTACACTAAAAGTAAAAATAAAGTAAAATAATCATAATTACCACGAGCATGAACGCGCGTATAGGATAATGCGAGAGACTCACGACGTCGACATAGGGCGTCTCGACGAAGTGCGCCGGGCACTTCTGATGCAGATTGGCCCTTGGCGGCAGTGGCATCGGCTGCATCGGCCTCACCAGCGGCCACTGGGGCTGCTGCTGCTGCTCCTGTTCATCCTCCTTCTCCTCCCGTTGCTCGTCTTCCTCCTGCTGCGGTTGCCGCTGCTGCTGCTGCAGTTCCGACCGATTGTTGCTCTGACCTTCCGACGAGGGCGACGACGCGGGTGGCGCCGCGGCATCCGGCACTGGGTTCTCTTCCGGCGGCGGCTGCACGCACAGCGTATTACCTATGGCGATGATATTACAGACTCGTTGAAGGATGCTGTTCTGTTCTTGTTTTTTTTTTGTTTGCTTATGTATGCGCTCGGTGCTCACTCTCCGCGCGGTGTTTTTGTGTAGTGCGCACATGCCGAGACGAGGGTAATTCGAGAGGACAAGAGAGGATGTCTCATGGTTCGGATGGGTGTACAGTGTGCATATCTTTGTGGACGGGGATCGGTGTGCATCGAGGGAGGCGAGTCTTTGCGGCACCGATTTTTCCGGTATTCCCAGAGATTGGCGTGTATTTATCGAGATAAGATGTGACTTGTGTATATCAATTTTTAATGAACGATATTATTATTTTGCATTGAAAATGGTTATGTAAGAGCTTAAGGGTGTATTAAGTACATTTTCATTTCTATACGAAAATCCACATTTTCTTGAGTACAAACTAGGAGTCTGTTGCAATATATTCACATAGAGTAAAAACATTTTTTAATAATTAACTCACATATTACACACAGTACACATTACAAGACATTAAAAAAAATTCTTCGAAAAAAATACATTTTCAAGCATACATGAAATATCAAATTTTTAATATTTTGTTTTGATTTTAAGTCATACCTGATCCATTCATGTATATTATTTCAAGAAAAATTTTTTCAGATGTTTCTATTATGTATAAATAAATGCCAAAAGATATTGTATTATAAGTTATAGTTAAAAAAATAATGATCATTTAAAATTTTGAATCGTTTATTATTATTTCAACTAGATAGTAATTTCATCAAACACTAATTACTTAATAATAATGAAATATATTATCCTTAAAAATAACAAAAAACCATCAAGAATAAAGATGAATCCCTTGCAAAGTATCATCATCCCCCACAAAAACGTTTAGCTCGCAGCACTCAATGCGCCCAATAATTATTATAAATTCCGAAACGCACCAGTAACTACACGGAGAGAATTTTCTAATAAAAATTATGACGAAATTCGCAGTAAAAATTACCGTGAATGACTATAAAGCTGGGACACTCTAACTTTCCGGCAGTTTTTATTGATATTTACGATAAATTTTACCGTACTGAAGGATAAAATTTGCCTGCCGTAGAGTAAAAGTTCCCTGTATAAATCTTAGAGAAAACCAAAATTTGTGGTAAAATTTGTACGAAAAATATTTCAAAAATCTGGATTTTCTTCCAATTGTTGTAGCAGTATCATTAATACTTAAATAAGTACATTATACACATTTATATTTGAGTTAACCTAAAATGTGTACAGGCTCAGTTGTTTTCTTTATCAGCTGTCTTCTTTTTCTCAAATCAGGCAAATTTTACCATTCAGTGCGGTAAAATTTATAGTCTGTGCAGTAAAATTTGTAGTCAATGAGGTAATTTTTATAGTAAAATATCAGTAAAAAGTGCCAGAAAGTAGGAGTGTCCCAGCTTTATAGTTATTTACGGTAATTTTTACCCTGAATTTCGTTATAATTTTTATTAGAAAATTCTCTCTGTGTATAAATCTCTCTTTTCCTCCCCAAAACAAAAGATTTCAATAGTAAATAAGAAAAAGTATAACACTGAGTATACGATGCGTACTCGCATGTAGAAGAAACTTACCACTATCGGGGAAGCGCTCGCAATCGAGCATGTGGGGCCAGGGCAGCGTGAGGTCCTTGAGGGTGTTCTCGCAGTCGCGCCTCACCGAGAGGCAGAGCGGCTTGCAGGCCGGTATCTGCATGGCCACGTGCTCCGAGCAGACGGGCGCGAAGACCGAGCAGAGGAAGAACCTCAGGTGCCGCGAGCAGTTGTAGTGGACCAGGGGCATCAGCTTGGCCAGCTGCAACACACAGAGAGCGAGCCGCCCTTTTATTATGGCCCAACCTTGCCGACGCGCGCGCGTGCGCGCGCCTTTAATTGAGGCTGGATTTTTATTTTTCTTTACGTTTATGTGGGCTATTATATATCGCGGGCTAGGAGAGTTTGCGTGTGAGATGTTTGTGTGCAGTGGTTATAATGGTGATAATGCTATTTGGATGTGATAATTGCGTACGGGGCAGATGTGTACGTGTAAGAGTATTGTATACGGGCTGGTATAGGGAAAGGTTTCTAGGAGTGTGTATACTGGGTAGAGTATTTTGAAATACATAATAAATGATATGTTTAACGTATTTTGCGTTTTGACTGATATCGGGAATTACGAAGAAGGGATAGTTTAAATTATTGACTACTCTTGCTGTTCCTTTCTCAAAGAGAAATCACAATTTTCAATGTATATATTGTTGTAGAAATGTTTTTTTCAAGCCATCATTATTTAACGAGGACTCCAACGGATCCTCAATATATTGTTTGATTTTATTAAAAAAAAATTAATATATATATAAAAGAAGTTGCAGTACTTGCATGAACAGTTATACCGGTACTTTTATATATTATGAATCATAAAATAGTTATTAAAATCATGTACAAAATTAATTGAGTAATCAATACAGAGTCTCATTCTCAACCATAAAAAGAAAATAGAAAAATGTATAGCATATCAATTGAATACTAATATTTTTCAATATAATAACCTGAATTGTAGAAATGTAAGATCAATAATGAGATTAAATTGTCGACTGTAAGTAAATACACTTATTCTTGTATATTCAAATATGTCCAGAAAGTAAACATATTTCAGAAGTCCAATTATAAAGAAACAAGGTTTCAAGCATTGCACTGTTATCTCGTATTCGAGTATGTAAATGATATGGTAAAGTTTTAATTTCTCGATATCAAGATATCCGCAAAATTGATCATAATTTGAATAATGAATTGTGCGCGTATCTGCTGCATTAACTGAAATGCATCGAATATTCACAAAAATATAAGCTAAAAAGCATTTTAATATTCAATAAAAATGAAGCTGCCCGAGCAGTTACTAAGGATTAAAGCTGGCGTTCGCGGCCGCTGACGTTAAATTAAACGATCATTAAACTTTCTCGCAAAATCTGCAAAATCGCTTTCATAAATAACCCATCCCAAATCCACTTTACGTCGCCGTCCACAAACGTTCACGTATGCGCTTTTCGTTATTAAGGCAACCAAAAAAATGAAAAAAAGGAAGAATGACCGTCAACTTGAACGCTTATATCTGCATCCGTGAAATATTCAAAGGATAAGTTGTGAGGGACAATAAAAACGATCGCCGAACTTTAAATTAAACCATAGAAAGACCAACGGAAAATAGGAAAGAAAGATGTAACCCATCACTTCAAGACTACGTACACTAGAACAGGAACATTTATGGAGGAAAGTGCAAGAAAAATTATTGCATCTCTTCACGAGAATTTATGGACAATAAGTTATGTTATACGCTACTTTCTACCACACTTTTTCAAGTTCCAGACTTCGGCAACGGCAAAAATCGACAACACAAAGTGTAGGTACCGTAAGAACCGCAGGAAGAAAAAACGAAGAAAAAGGAAGCTAAGGCATAGAATGAATCGAAAACAACAACGCGCGGTGCACTGGACTCGGGCAGCCTATGAAGAATGGTAGGAAGGGAGGGAATCGAAGAAGACGAGGACGACGAAGAAGGAAGGAAGAGACAACAAGCGAGCGAGAGAGAGAGAGGCTCGGGAGCGATAAAATAAAGAAGAAAAGTCCTCGAAGACGATGCGTCGAAGAAACAGCGCGAGAGCGAGAGAGAAAGAGAGAGAGATGCGAAGGCGACTTGAGATATAACGAGCGGCGGGCATCAGGGGTAATTATCCCGCCCATTCTTCCCGCCTCTCCCGACGCGCGGCCTGGGCCCGCAGTATGTGCGTGTGTATACGTGTGCGTGTGCGTGCGTGAGTGTGTGTGTGTACGTGTGTGTATACCGGCGCTGGCTCTTTCGGGGCCAGAGATTCGCCCATTACCTCCTCCCCCCCTTCCCTCCCTCTCTCCGCCAAATTACAGTTCCCATGAAATTACGTGGCGAGCCGTAACTCTGCGCGCGAGAGCCGAACTGCTCTTTTTATACCCCCGCGGGGCCCTCAATCTCTCTCTCTCTCTCTTTCTCTCTTGCTCTCGTATACCTGCATCGTATGCATCAGGCACTGCATGCGTGCGAGCTGCTGCTGCTGACGTCCTCGCAGGGATATTATGCTCGAGCTCTATCTCTCTCTTTTGTCTCGCGCGCGCGCGAGCACTCACGCGTTTATGTCTCTTTTTCTCTCTCGCCTGGCCTGCGCCTTCGAGCTGTGCTGCATTCGTCACGATGGATTTCGGTTGGGAGAAGAGGCGAAATCGCGAGAGCATGGCTGGTGTTGTTGTTGCTGCTTTCGTGCGGGATATTTTGCGGAAGGTGTTTTTTGGAAGGGGCTTGTGGCGGTATAATTATGAAGGGTGTTTAGGATCTATTTCGTGAAACTATGTAGACGGTGTTAACGTTTGGATATAATACACAAAGGAGAGATTATCGAATATTCCTTTGACTGTAAGATTGCTTTGAAAGGAATCTTTCTTCTTCGCGTATTAGGACCGTTTGTTTAAATAAAAAACGAAAATGAGAAAGTGGAGAACACCGAACAAAATTGAGTAAAGTATAAAGATACAATAGCGCAATTATACTTCTACAAGAACTTTTATACACGCTAGCGTGTATAAATAAAGTCTTAAAAGCAATTGTATATTCTGTATTTCAGTTGCATAATAGAATGCATCAAATTAAATACCAGCTAGGAGATTCTTAAATCCCCATTAAACTCGGCCTATCCAGTGAACAATAATAAAACGGGCAATAATAACGCGGCACCATTTTCGAAAAGAGAAATTACATACGAGCCAGATTGCGGTACACATATATAACGTTATTAGCCGCGTGTTCATTTATTATTACAGGTGGCCTTAGGATAAGTGCAATAATTGCCCCGCATTACACTGCAAAATCTGCACCTCGAGGGCTGCCGAGCATATGAGTTCTCTCTGCGCGAGATAATAATTGTCGTCGTTGCCGTCGAGCGTTGCGCGCGCAATAATTAAGGTAAGCGCGTTTTTAATTTTCCCGCGCGAGCAATCGTCGCACGATCGTCGGCCGAGCAATCATTCATTATAAATGTATTTCTGTACTTTCTCAATTTCCGCGGTGTGGATATACTCTTCTGAAATTGCTTTTTAATGTGGGACAGTGCTTTGATTATAGCCGTCGAAGGTAACTATGGCCATTTATTTACCGGTGCTTTTTCACAAAATCTATGATTATATTGAGATCAACCGCTAGATGCAGATGTCTTACAAATGATGTTTCAGATAGATACGGTCCCAGAATAGTTTTATTGTGAAATTTTCGTAGAAAATATTTATTTGCCAAACTTTACTTTGGCAAAGTACAGACAAATTCAAAGTTAAAACAGATTTTTAAACTAAAGATAATTCAGATTATGTAATTTAGCAGAGAATCTCAAGAAATTTGACAGAGACCTGAAAAGTTTTTGCTAGGTTGTTTGTAGATTATTATTCCTGGTAAATATTTCCTGAGTTTGCTTGGCTTTAACAAACCTCGCCAAACTTCAACAAACATTACAAAATGTCAAAAATTTACTTATAGTTTAACATAATTTGGCAAGATTCAACAAAGTTTGGCAAACTCGTTTGTCAAACCAATTATTTGCCCTACGAAATCCGCAAAAAGAAGTTAAAAATGATCGTCAAATAATGACATTCCTCCATCGACAACTAAATTACAGAATAATGCGCGGGGTATTTACGCTCGGTCTCTTCCGCAGCGCGATTATGCGTTCCGGTGCACAAAGGCCGCGCGCGCGTTTCGTTTCAAGTTCATGATGCACGGCTGCATGGTGGCAAATGAAAGACATGCGACTGAAAAGAGCCACGTGCATGCAGCTGACAAAAGGACAGTTATGTGTATTCGCGCGCGCGCGCGCCACGCCTTTGGTTGCACTTGCAAAGCGAAATAATCGCGCATAATCGCGGGGAGCCCTTTTCGCGCGCTTTTCTTCGCCCGCTCGGCGTCTGAGCCGCTTGCTCTCGCACTTCAGAAGCTTCTTGCCTCTCCACCTGACAATCAGTCGTCGTCGTATTCTTCGTCCATTCAAATTCACTTTTCGCCAGCCATTCAGACTCGAGGCCGACACTTCTGAGGAGGATCCTCCTTCTCTTTTTTCTTGTGTGTCGTTGACTGGTTTCCGTCTTTTAAGCTTGTATTTTGCGAGATTTCCTTTGTTGTGGCTTAATTCTTTTCTTTGATTTTTATTTATTTTTTCTTTCGCGGTCGACTAGTTTTCACAAATAAAATCTTTCTATAGTTTGACTAATACTTCTTAATAATAATGTTTGTATGCAAAGTGAGATTTTCTTTGATATCTTGAATCTATTCTTTTTAAGCCTACTATTTGGTAATTTTGTTTCAGACCTTTGGATTTGATACCGTGTAAATCTGCAACCAGATACACTGAAAAGATATTTAACCTCCCTAACGAACAAGGCTATATTATTTAGCCTTAATTTGAGAGATTGAAGATGATCATATGATAAATATTTCCGTTATATAAATGCAGGTATCTCAATATTCTTCGAGGTAAAAAATATTTTGTTACCATAAAAATAAAGTGAAATAAGAAATTCGAGCAATATCAAACCAAATTGCTCAATACCGTCTTCAACAATATAAACGGCATATAACGATCGTCCGCTTTATTCTCTCCCTCGACAAGTTCCAGCTTTCAAGCTCCGCGATTCGCCTCCGACTGTTGAAAATGCATTCCATACGCCGCAGCTTTCCTCGCGGCGTCCCTTTCTTCTCGCGCTCCCGTGGCACCTTTTCACTGCAGCTCCTCGGCTCTCTCTTTCCACCTTCGGGGAAGCTTCGCCTCGGTCGTTAATGCAGCGTGGCGCGCGTTTTCGAAGCGATCGGCGGGATTCGAGAGCGGCGCGGCGCCGATTCAGGGCCCGCGGCCGCGCGTTAAAAGTTGCTTAATGATACGGCGCGCCGCGTAACGACTTTTAAAAGACCGTGTGCGTGAATCGCTGCCGCCGTTGCCGAGATATACTGCTGCTGCCGGGCTCCGAGAATGAAGGAAGAGAAGTGAGAGGAAGCTCGCTCTCCGGAGAGAGGCCGTTGCTTTTCCTTTTTTGCTTCGTCAGAGAGGCGATGTTGTATTATATATCGTTGTGTATAAAATGTTGAGCCCTGTGCAGTGTTGCGCGAGCCCTTGCGGTTTCGATTTTATGGATCGATCGAGCCGCGATTTCTATGATGGGATTGTGCGGCGGGGAGGTGTCTTGCGGTTTTGCATTCCGACGGATGAGGAAATGAGTGGCGTGGTTTTTTGGGCGCGAGGAATGAAGAAGTTTGAGAAGAAATTGATGAAGCAATGGATGTCGCTGGTTGTATTTGCCTTGCGTTCGGTATAGTTGAACATTGCACCGTGCGTACGCGACTTTCTCAACTTTGTCTGTGAATGATTGAGTTCCGCATCACAGAAAAAAAAAATATATAAAGAAAAGTAATCGCAAAGTCAACCCTTGATGAATTCTTTAATAATCTCCTCATGATAGTTCCAAAGAACGAATCCATCAACCGGAACTAATTATTTCTTTCCCTATAGACAATCATGAGCATCGGGCAGCATCTGCAGTGCGAGTTCATCGTCTGCATCGCATCACACCGCCGACCGCGACTCCACGAGAAAATCAATGCCGCCGAAGCGCACGCACAATAACCATACATTAAAACATCAAACGTCATCGTACCTCTCGGCTGAACCGCTGCTCTTGGAGCTCGTGCTCGCGAACAAACGACACTCCGAGTCACATTCTTCAAAAAGCAACAAAAATTCCATACGCGAAGAAAAGACATTCATCGCGATCCTCATTAATCTATCGGTGGATCTTGGTTGCGTCTTTTGCGCAGAGTCATGCTCAATGCGAGCGTGTGCATATGGGCACTCGCACTACCTAATAGAATCTCGCGTTAACCCGATCGATCAGAGCAGCGGCACGAGCTCGCGTGCTGAGCTCCAATGCGGATGGCGATAATTAAGACCGTCTAGTACGCGCAGCAGCAGCAGCAGCAGCTTTGGCTTGTGCTTATAGCTCTTTTCTAGATGTGTCCGTAGAGTAACTGGATGCAATAACGTTTTGCCGGTACTTATTTGCTGGATGATTCGTCATTGCTGTTAATTTTCATTTTGTGAATGCGTTTCTGATTAAGATATACAAAATAATTTTTATTTTTATTTTAGTCAGCATTAATTAATCCATGCCTACTATATATAAATATGATACATACTTTAGTATATAATACAATATTATAATAAAAACTGAAATTAAGTAGTTAATGCGTTAGAAAGGTCAGCAAGCATGTATGTTATAATTTGAAAAAAGAATGACGTTTTAAGTAGAAACAGACGTGATGGTCAGACATTCCATAACAATCCCTCTTTATTCAAAATTAATGAGAACTATAATCTGCAAACATAGTAATTTCCACAGATTTACGTTATTCGTATAAGAAACATCGTGACGTATGAACATCACACAATTATCAAATCCCTTTTCTACCTCTCCGCCACAATCCATATCGCAAAATAAACGTAAAAAAGAGCGAGTCCGTCAATCTGCAAACGCCAACGACCATGCAACGTTATACCCAGCGCTCGGTCGTCCACAGAAGAAGAAGGAAGAATCAAAAGCAACCGCAGAACAAGAAGAAGAAGAAGAAGAAGAAGACAACCACGAGGACGAAGACGACAACGACGACGACAGGAAAAAAGACGGACGTAGAAGCGGAGCGGCGGCAGTGACTGATGTCTCCCCTCTTCACCCGTCCTCCTCCTCTCTTTCATCCCTAAATTCGTGCACTGCACTGCACGCACGCTCGGGTAAACGTTCGGCCAAGTGCACACTGCACGCACTGCACCGCGCGCGCGCGCGCTGCGAGTGAGTAAGAAGGAAAACAGGATGAGACGAAGCCTCGAAAAATTGACGACGCGCATCAGCGAGAGGGGACCGACCGGTTTCCACTTTACTGGGTCGCCTCCATGCCTTCGTTATTTCGCGCTTTTTTCCCTCGCGTCCACCTTTGTGTGTATACTCGAGATTGAGAGAATGTGCGTTCTATATACGCGAATAAGCGAAGCAGCGAGAAAGATAGAAAGAGAAAGAAGAGAGAGAGAGAGAGAGGCAAAGAGGAAAAAACAAGGAAGATATACGAGGTACAGGAAGAATACGAAGATAAGGACAGAGTGAGAGAGAGAGAAAGAGAGAGGGAGAGGGGAAGAGTGCATTTTAAATACAGCTGACAGACAAGCGAGCGCGCAGAGACAACGAGACGTCCGTCTTCCACGGCTTCTTGCCTTCCTCTCTCTCCTTGTCTCCTGCCGCTGCCCGCACTGTCGTCGTCGTCGTCGTCGTCGTCGTCGTTTCCTCTTTTCTTTCTGTTTTTGCCTCTCTCCTTCGTATACGAGCTCCCGCGCTTGCTATCTTTCTTCATCTCTCTGCAGGCTCTCTGCTCTGGTTCTCGCCTTCCTTCTTTTCTCTTTCTCTCTCTCTCCCTCTTTCTCTCTTTCTCTCTTTCTCTCGCTCTATACACGGCTACCGTTTGCAGCAGCGCGCGCTCGCGCGAGGTTCTTGCCTCTTTTCGCTCCTTTTCGTCCTTTTTCTCGCTCGGTGCCGTCCCGCGGCACAGTAGGGCCCCTCTCGCCTTTTTTAGCTCCCTTTTACCTCCGTCTTCTTCATCTGCTTCTTCTTCTTCTTCTTCTTCTTCTTCTTCTTCTTCTTCTTGGTGCGCGGTCGACGAGAGAGAGAAGAGAGCGTACGGTCCGTTTCAGTGGCCGCTGGAGCTCCTTTTTATATACGCGCGACCGCGGTCCCGAGATCTCGGTCTGTTTCTCTCTTTCTCCGTTGGTTCGCGTAAGCGAACTCTTTGATAGCGGGCCCAGTGCCAGCAACTGTATATCTGTATATACACGTGCAGGGGCCTTGCATACGCGTAAACGCGCGAGCTTCGGCCCTTTTTGCTGCTGCTGCTGCTCTCTCTCTCTCTCTCTCTCTCTCTCTCTTTTATCCCGAGCAAAGTTCTCGTTCTTTCACTCTCTGATTTCTTCCTCTCTTTCTCGCTGTCTTCGCTGCTCTGCATTTTTTTATTCGTTGCATTTCTTTGTATTCGCGGGCAGTTATGCGTTTCTTTTCACCGGGGTGAGGATTTTTGTCCGACCATCCGCCGATTTCGATACCTTTTTCATGCGGTGCTTATTATCATGGGTGCAGAGCGTTGTGCAAGAGTTTTTTTTCCGCACGATGCGCTTGAAATTACGACGTCGTTTGCACGAAGGATGCCGAATAGGGGGAATACTACATTTGCAGGTGGAATCGCAGTGAGTATAGACGAATGAGAAAAAATTGCAGAGAGCGAGACTTGTTTACGCGGTACAGTGGTGTTTCTTTATTGGAAGCAAGACGCAGCATGGTAGCTAGAGTGTGTATTGAATTATGAATCCTGGAGAAAAAAAAATTGTTTCAGTTTGCAGGGATTCGTTTCCTCCAAATATGGTCACAAAGCAGAACACAATTATTTCACAATTTGAATAGACGAAAGTAGATGGTAGGTATATACTATGTTATATCCCTATTATACTTATTTTTTATGTGACCTCGATGTCAAAATAATTGTATACCTTTAATGATCATTTTTATAATATTAATGTTAAAAAGGAGTGCTGATTAATATAATAAGATGGAATGGATCAAACGCGTGCACATAATTTTTATAGATTTATACAAATTAATTTAATCACAAGTAGATAAAGGGCGGCTCGTGTAAGACAAATGCAAACAGCTTAATTTACGCTTTTCAAACATTTTCAAATTTGTACCACATACATATTTAATATTTATTACAAAAACACGTGATATCCATAATCTGTTAGAATTCAATGAATAAGCATGAGTTTTTAAACAGTGCACCCAAAACAAGAAAACTACAGAATTCTAGAATTTAAAAATTTAGACCGCAAGGCACGAAAGTTTGCTTATCGCGATCGCTTCAAGTCAGATCCATGCAACAGCAGCAGCAGCAGCAGCAGAGACCCCATTCGCGGAAGTCAGTACTTTCTTTCCCTCTTCCTCTATCTCTCTCTCTCTCTCTCTCTCTTGCTCTTTCTCTCTCCACGCTCGTAAACGCGATTACGCATTCTGCGCGTTTCTCGCGCCATTACGCGCGATTACGAAGCCGCGCGCCGCTGCCCGAGACGAGAAACTGGAAAATTCGCATCTCGTGGGAAAGATAAGGGGAGCAGCAGCAGCGAGAGGGAATAGAAAATGCTATGAACGTGGGAAGCCAAAAGGCATATATATATATATACGCGTGTGCGCCATTCGCGGCTTCTTCTGTACTTTCCTTCATCTCTTCATCCTCGCGCGCTACGTCGCGTCCGTCTTACTTCTTCTTCGTCTGTTGCTCTCCTGCTTCTTCGTGCTTTGTTTTTCTGCCTTGCCTCGGCTTTCCTTATTTCTTCGGTATATGGGGAGGAACACGGAACGCAGTACGAATGATTGTTTTTCTTTTTTTTTTACTGGGTTTGTATCGTAGCCGTATAGTACACTTTTACGGATCTCGGATTAAACTTTGACGAGAGCGGTATGTGAAGAAAATTGTACTCGTTAGCTCGTACATATTTGTGCAGATGAAATAAAACGTTTGAAGAAGCCGTTGGTATTTTTTGCGATTGGCTTTGCTATCGCCATTATACACTTATTATTATTTTCAAGTTGTTCTTACATGCCTTCCTAAAAACGAAAATGATTGAAGCAATTTATCTTAACCTTCGTTGTAAGCCGTCGTTGTAATTTTTTTCAAAGTCTGAGTTTACATCAACAATGAATGTCAGTAACATAAATCATCTTTTTTACCCTTTACGTGTAATAACACTAAGGTAATTTTGTAGCGTATAAATTCACCTTTTTCCCTTTTATGCCTAATACCACCAAGATAATTTCATACAATATGGCGCACTTTTATTTCACCATATTCCAGTCAATCATTTATTGATAGTTAATAAATTTTATTAACAATAACAATTCCTTTCTCACAGTATAGAGTATAGATGTAATAGTAAACTATTAAAAACTAGTTTTATTTCACTATATATCATACACCGAACTTCAACTCATTCTGATAAAACATTAAATACTAAAGTATACAAATAACAGAAGTTAAAGCGAAAGTTCGATGATCCTTGGGTATAATATACCTGCGCCGAGGCGCCGATGGTCGGTCCGCTCTCGTTCTCCTCGTATTTCTCTCTCTCTTTCTCTTTCTCTCTCTCCCATATACCCATCTTCGCTCTCCTATACGCGCACAAGCTATTCCTCCCGTCTCTCGATCTTCTTTTTGCGGCGGCGCATCGTCACTGAGCCTTCTCCTCTCATTTTTATTAACTTTTATTTTTCTGCCTGCCGTGCGGTGCAGTGTGCATTCGCGGTGTCGTCCGCAATAGTATCCGTCACGCAGGATGGCTTGGAGACGCGACGCGCAGCGACGCTCCAGCTCATTATGACGGAAAAATCGCCGACGAAAGAGAGAGAGAGAGAGAGAGAGAGAGAAAGCCTAGAGATTCCATGAATTTCGCTCGCGCTCCTGGATTCCGCGTTCTTTTCAATTTGCCGCTTTTTCCCGAGCTCGTAATGAGTGCACGAACGCGCGTTGAAAAGACGCGGATGCGGAAAGATGGGGCAGAAGGAAATTACTAATGAGGATGTCGATTATTACGAGGTGGACTTTGCTTCGTATTTTTGTGTTCTTATGAAAGATTCGACGTATTGTGATGAGTTTCTTTGATAGAATTATTTATATAGTTGACCTGATGAGTTTTTAATTAGCGCAAGCGCTTATTATAAAGAATTTTGTAGAATTTTCATTTTTTACTATTTATTAAGTTATAGTTAATTAAATTCCAGTTTCGTATAATTCTATTAACGCACTGAAAATTGTTTATTTACTTTATCATTTATTTTTCTCTCAATTATGTGCGCAATATACATGTCGCAATAGTTCAATTACAAATTTCAAACACTGCCTTCAGGCTGGCACTTTTTAAAATGTAAATTCTCCGTGCCGTATTATTTCGGCGTCGATTACCGCTTAAAAGCTATAATGTGAGGGTCATTTCATCATTCATTTTTTCGCGTTTCGAAGCGAAGGTAAGAAAAGGTGAGCGTAATGGACATTCAAAATATACTCGAGCAGTCGAGAGTTCCTTTTTAAAATCAATTATAGCAAACGCTTATCTCTAATTTTTGTATAATGATTGTTTGTTATGATATTTCTTTGAAAATCAAAGGCACAGCTCGTATGATTATGCAATTGAAGTTTACACATGAGTATTAAAAGTCAAATTTCCATGAAAATTTAATGTAAAACACTAAGCTGAATGAAACGCTTGTGCCAGATTTATATTTCGTATCCCCGAGCCCACACTGCAGTCTATAAAATACTAATTCATACACTCAAATGAAATTCATGCAGGCCCAACGAAGCAGACCCATCACAAAAGAGCAGAATGCCATTGTTCAGAAACATTATATTCATATATACATTAGAATGCAGATTGGTGTTTAGTATATTATAATTGTTAAATCAAAAATGTGGGTGGGAGATGAGCTTATAAAGAACGATGGCGATCAAAAGAGCGTCGAACGGAGACAGACGTTAGCGAAAGAAAGTGAACCAAAGCACGAGCGAGATAGAAAGAGAAAATGAGAGAGAGAGAGCGAGAGACGAGATGAAGAAGGGATCGAGGATGCTATCGTAACCTTTATTACGTCTTCTCCGTGGACGTAATTGCTGTCCTTAACGTTCCACCACATCCGGCCTAAAGACGAGCAAGCCGTGCTTGCTTTTCTCTCTCTCTCTCTCTCTCTCTCTCTCTCTCTCTCTCTCTCTCTCTCTCTCTCTCTCTATCCTGGTTGCACGTCAATTACAGAGAATACGTCCCTCCCTCTCGTGCAGCTTTTTAGGGTTTCGCCAGTACCACTACTACTATGCTATACCGCGGAATATTTCCAGCTCGCGCTCGCCTTTTGCGCCGGGGAATACACCTCAACAGTTTATACCCGCAGCACCCAGGTGAGATGCAGAGCGAGAGAGAGAAAGGGAGAGAGAGAGAAAGAGAGAAAGAGGGAGGGGTGGAGGACGTAGGCGTTACTGTCAATTATGAGTCCCGTCTATTCCCGGAAGGTTCGGAAATTATAGAGTGAGTGGCCGCGGCGGCCGGGCCTCGCCGAGACTTTCGTCGTCCTTCTCGCTCCTGCGAACGCTTCTATACCTATATACGTACACATGTAGGCCTCATTTTTGCCTCCAAATCGCTTCTTTCCGTGTAGCTCGCTTGCTCGCCTTCCCTCGAATGTCTCTCTAGGTTTATTAATGCCAGAGTCTGTGCCTGTGTGTGTATGTGTGTGTGTGGTGTGTGTAGAGGTATGCGTTGTTATTCCACGAAAGGCTTTAGCTTCAGCTGTTGCCTGCTGCTGCTGCTGGCGCTGATGTCCAGGGATATTGGAAGGACTACGTATATAGCGGCCGAAAGCATTAAAATCACACAGCGTGCAAAGGGTGCTGCTTCAAAGTTAATTGAGTTTGTTCGTCTGTGAAATTCCATATTGCTTTCGTAATGACCGTTTCGATTTTTGAGATTTCAAGGTTTTTAATGCTTTACTTCTGATCGATTAATAATTATCGTTTTTAAGTTATCTGATGGATTGCTAGAAAGTTTTGTATCTGTTTAATGCACCGCAAGAAATTACTTGGGTTTCAAATGTTCTTTTATTATCACTTTTATATATAGTATAAATTGTTTGCAGTTTAGATACTTTTCAACGTAAATATTTGTAAAATAAAAGTTAAATGTAGATATTTGAGCAATTTTCTTTATCTCTTTAGATTTATTTGATTAAGAAATAGGTGCTCTTAACTTTCGCTTGTAATCAGTAAAAATAGCGTTCAGCCAGACTGCCAATTTATTAATTAAACTACATGCGATGAAGTTTATGTTCATTGTCAATAAAAATTTGAATTGAATTTAATTGAAAGTCGCAATTACACGAAATTAGTTTGATGAAAGTAATTTGTGATCAAGTAGCCAATCAACTTGGAATTTATTGAACAAATTGTTTAATTTCTCAGTGTAGACAGGGGATATACATTGTGGCAAAGTATCTAATTAAGGACTTTGTCGGCGAATGAATTTGTATGTGAAATGTTTCAGCAAAAAAGTTAAAGATACGTAACATTTATTTATTTGCGTAATATTATTTCATGACTACTTTAGAGGCATAAACATAACGTTTCAAAAATTATCTTTCAAAACGTTAAACCATAAAATGCAATCGCAAAACTTTGTTTTGAAAAAAAATAGGGTTTTCTAAAAGCGAAAGAAAAGAAGCGAGAGGCAACTTGAAAGCCGCGTGGAGAAATGACTTGAACAAAATGCTCCAGGCCCAAAACATCAGCGATGAAAGCGCGAGAATAAATCTTCCACGCGCTTTAAAAGACAAAAAATGAAGATCGAGAGAGCTCAAGGGTCCTTTTATGTTATCCGTCATCTCCTCGGTGCCGAGATTCAAGTAAAAGAAATGCAAAAAGAGTTGAGCGTTCGTTCAACTAGCTGCTAGACCGTCTTTGTGCAAATCCGATAAAATATGTATTATGTAGTCAAAAGATAAAAGGTCAAAACAGTGTTTGAACCTGGCAAAAGAAATTGGAAGATCTAGAATTTTTTGTATGGTATTGCTTTCAATTATTTATTCTTAAAGATTGTTAGATGCTGGTGTAATTCAATTTATGATATAGCGGTTAATTCAATCAGTGAATATTATCTGCAATTAGTAGAGATATTTAAGTGTAATTATTCTGATTTAAAATAACAATGCTAAAGGAATGTTTATCATAAAAAGCTTTTGAAATTCATAAATTCTTGGATTAATTTATAATACTCCTTGATACATAATTTTTTGTTCAGGCTGCAGGTACTATAACTCCTTAAAAAGAGTCTACAGCAGATTTTATCACTGATCTTGTCTGTGATGAACGTCATCAAGTCGTTCAATCAAATACGATCTTTCAACACTTTATCAACGCTTAATAAGCTTTGATTTATCAATTAATTTAAATACGATCCTAATTAAATGAGAGTTAATGCCATTTTGTGACAGTTAAATGTGTTCAAAAGAATAATTTAAATATTCTGTTTCTTTTTAATTGTATAAGAGTTATATCTATACTATAATATAAACAGTATATAAAAATATTTTTGGAATTAACTTTTGTTCTCTTTATTTTAATTTTTTGTTAGTATACATGTACTATTAAATTAAAAAATAAAAATCAATGTGGCTTGTATTTGTTTAATTTTTACGCCGACTCAAAACTCATTTTTACCAATCCCTATAGTTAAAATCACTCGCTCATCTCTACACATGAATCATTTATACACACTCTTAGAGATGAAAGAGTACAAGAGTCGATCCATTAACGTCGCGCTCTTTGCAATATTCGTGTGTTCCACTAAGTGAAAAAAAAAGTTTTCGTTCGGAGCACACGAGAGTCGATTTGTCGCGGCATCGTGAAATCCGGCACGGACCTTATACTCGCCGATTTTTTGATTCCGTGATCTTTGCCGCGGCATGCGCGCCTCTCTCTCTCTCTCTCTCTCTCTCTCTCTCTCTCCCACTCCCGTATTCGCTGATTTTGGGTCCACTCTTCTTTTCCTCTACCTCGCGAGTATACGAAAGAGAGAGGATTTATGGCCGATGGTTACATATGTTTTGGATTGTAGATTTCCGGTTTGATTGTAGACGTGATGAGGCTTTTACGGTTAATGTAATCGGAAAAGAATTTCTGCGCACACTTTTATAAAAGCGCGTTTCGCCATTTGTATTCATAATTAATTTGGTGAATATTTTAAATTTAATTTTTTTTAATAACGCGTAGCTTTTAGCGTCGTTATTGAATGATAAATTTCTTAAAATATTTAAGTTAATTAGATATTAAAGTTTTATATTAAACATAAATATATATCACAGTTATATATGAATAAAAATTATAGTAAAAAGTTTAAAGATTTTTGCTCAGTGAATCTAAATCACGATTAAGTTGAAGTAATTATTAGTTATATTTAATCAATCATTAATCCACTGTAAATAAAGTCGTGAAAAAGTCATGCATAAGTACTTTCCAAACAAAAAAGAACTCTATTCATTCTTAATAAATTTCGCCAAGAGAAAAGATTCAAATACACCGCGTCATCTACCAAATCCGATAACAAAGCAACAAAAAATAAACCCCCCAAAAAACGGCAAAAACCTTTTCTAAACGAAACTCGCAATATATTCCGCAAAAAGTCCCCTATACGCCGACATGCGTTCCGCGCGCGAGCGCACAAGGTGCGAAAGGTGGCTTATACAACACACAAGGTGGGTTCCGTCCGCGCGGGTCTTCGACCCCCGAGTGAAGAGAAGAGTCATCCTGATGCCGCAGCGCACACATATGCGCGAGCGAGGCAATTACATCGGGATTCGCGCAGCAGCCGCAGCAGCTCCTCCGCATTTCCCGAGCAAGCGAGCGAGTGGTCGTCGCGGATAAGGCGCCCCTCAATTCCCTCGGCGATCGCTTCTCCGGCAGAATCTATACGACGATCGGTTTCAGACAGAGAGACTCTCAGAGAGGGGGACTCTCGGAGAAATCGGTATGGGTATAGGACTGCGCTGCGGTGTATGCCTGAACGCAGCGGCGAACAGGTAGAGAGAGAAAGAGAGAGATGGGTAACACCGACACCTCGAGAGCAGAGGGGATGTTGGGTCTGAGAGGATTTTCGTAATTAGGGCTTTTCTTTCGAGAGCGCTCGCACGATTGATTTGCGAACTGAGGGGTGTTGTGATGAATGATTGAGGTGGCAAATGGGCGCTGCGGAGACGTTAGAGGTGTTAAAAGATTTATTTTTATAAAAGTATGTTCGAAGCTAATGTACCTACAAAACAAAAAGTATTACATATTATGTACTTATTAGTATTGCTTTTTTAAATTTTGTTGTTCTTAAAACAAATAAGATAAACACGAATTTGACTTGTTATAAAATATTTGTATTGTACATATAAAAATGCATTACTTATTTTTACAAAATAATATATTCGAGTACTATAAAAAATATTTTGTACAAAAATAATAAGTAAAAACAGTTATTTATATACATTGTTCGATTTATTCTAGTACAGGAACAAAAAAATTATAGTATTTATTATTTTCTATTTTTATTAATTATATACCGGTACTGCTCTCGTTTAAGTTTGATTGCACAACATTTTAACTTTAATCATTTTTATGATTTATAACTTTGTATCTCTCAAAATGTTAATTATTAATTTTAATAAAAATTTACTATTTAAAAATAAAACACGCATTAACATTTTCAATGTATCTTCCAATTCTGGTCGGATTAAATGTCCACTTCTATTAGCTCATCCTTATAAAAAGGAAACTTCCCAAGAATCTCCCAAAGAATGTTTCTGACCCAGAAATTCGAAACAAAAAAGGGTACCCTATTCCAGGTCCTAAATAAAGAGCCTCGAAATAAGTAAGGCGGCGGTACAGTCAAAAAGGAAGGCTCGACGAAATACAGAGGAGGAAGAAGAAGCAGCGCAGAGGGGCTCAGCTGCAGCAGCAGCGGCCGACAAAGCGAAACGGTATTCTTCTATACACGCGCCGTGGAGAGGTATAAAAGAGAGTATAGACGGCACCGAGCCGATCCTCTCCTATACAGGCTCTCTATACTCTATTCCTCATCGGTGTATAATACGAGAAGAGCAAGAGAGCCGAACGAAAGGAGACGAGAGGCCGCAAACACGCCGGGGCTATTCAACCGCGGCCTCCTCTATACCCCGACACACTCATATTCCGTGATACGTATATATATGCATCGACATCGGCATCGACGCAGACTTTATTGTAGATTTGATGTATAACGCGTCGCGCGCATTATTTGTCTCGGAGCTGCCTTTTCGCGTTTTTTTTATACACTGCACTTTGGCGCGGCTTTTTCTAAATTTGTGTGAAAGTTGTTATGGAACTGGCAGGTGACGAACGCGACGCGCGTCGAACTCGCGCGCGCTATACGCGTCGCGAGAGATGTTTTTCAAAGCGGAACGGAAGAGGGGTCTTCTCGATGGGTGCTTCTCGGAAGTCGAGGAGAGGATTTTCTGCTTCAAAATGATGAAGTGGAAACAGCGAGGTGAGGGTTTTTTAGTTTTTTTTTCTTGTTGCCAAGGGATTGTAACACTTATAGAGTGAATTTATGAAGGCTGTCGCGCGACAACTAGAGCTCCTTTGGTTTCCGAAAATAAATAGTGTGCAAGGTTTGAGTGGTTTTCGACTATTTTGAAAGCGTATTACGGAGCTTGTGGTATAATTGATGACGTGGATTGAGATTCAGTATCAGTTTTTTTGGGTATTTAAAAATATACATCTCAGCTGAGTTTGTTTTCTGTTTTGGAAATTCTAAGTTTTTTAAAATATTTATATGCGCTTCATGTTTTGCTATTTTAAAATAAATAACTGGATTAAAAGTCTAAAATTTACGTTAGCATTTTTCTATTGAACCAATAAAATGATTTGCAGAAAAAGCTGTCATAGAAGTATCGGTTAAAATATAATCATTTAAACCCCGGAAATGTAGCTTCTTAATCCTTAATTTAACCCAAATAACGAAAACGCCGTGTATTTGTAGTGTGTTGTTATTAGTAAATAATTGAATTAATATTCATACAGCGCATAGAGAAATTTTCACTAAAAATACTGAATGAATCTCACTATAATCACTATATACAGTGCTATAATGACTATAATGACTATATGTATCTACTTTTATATTTCTAGTGAAAAATCCACTCTTTAACAATTGACTCAGCTATAGTAAATATTCAATTTAAACTTTCACTCAACATTTCAAAGAGCAACCGATTCAACATCAAACACGGCAGTGGCGACAGCCGAGCAAGATTTTGAAGATTCTCCAGAATTCGGAGGCCCCCAGAGAGCGAGGAAAATATGAGGGAATGTACCGAGTACCGGTCGCGCAGCGGGATCTTCACTCTCTATCTCTCTCCTCTTTCTCTCTCTCTCTCTCACTGCCTCTGCCAGCCGAGGCGCGCCCGTTCGGTTTTCATCGGCCGGCGCGAGAACAATGGGGCTTTAATGAAGGGCCTCCAGCTCCGTCTGCAGCTCTCGCAGCGCGCAGCGGTTACGGGGCCTGGCCGCATTATAAACGCGCGAGGCTCGGAGAAATGACCCGAGGGCCCGCGCGCGCGTTCTCCTCCACGCGTCGAAAAAATACAGCCTCATCGCGTGAATGCCTTAGTTTCGCTCTCTCGCACTATCGGCTGCTGCTGCTGCTGCTGCTTGCTGCACGCCCGTGGCTTTTGCTGAAAGGGGAGAGGAGCTCGATGCGGACCGGGATGTTGTTGTTTACGGTTGTTTGCGCATTGACGCGAGCTGTTTTGCTTTGGATTTTGTATGTAGGTTTGGTATTTTCATTTTAGAAGCTTTTTTGTTGGGTTTAGGGGATGGAGAAGAACAGATAGTCTTTGTATCGATGTTTATGAAATTCTAATTGTAACTTAAAAATGTATTGATATTTTTTAATTTGACAGTGAAATAATGATTTTACACGAGTTTATACAAATTGTACTTTTATAATTACAAAATACAGTATGAATGTACAATATTACAACCACGAAATAACTCAGTATTCTGCTTTTATTTTTTCAAAACTGACTAATATACTATTTTTTTTCATGATTATAAAATGCTTCCGCTTGAATTGAATTATTGCATAGGTCTTCAATCGTTTTCTATTGATTTTAAAAGTATAGGTATAATTTTTATTTATTTTCTTATGAGTTTTCTGCAAGTTTTCTTTTTAATAATTGTGAAAATCATTCATGAGTATTTATAATATTCTGCATATTTTTTCAATTATGTTTCATGAACACGATTGAAAAACCAATTTCTGTAGTTCAATAGCAATTAAACTTCCATCATATATTTATATTATGATGAAAAATTGTTTAAAATGGAAGAAAGTTCACTCCCATAAATCCAAACAAAAATAAAGTATAAAATCCAACTAATTATACAAATCCCCATTCTAAAAAAGTAACAAAAGACAGCGCGATACATTAAACTAATTATCTCCGTATTCTCCGGCTCCCCTCGACTTCTTGCCTATACACCTATATCCACTCTAATACTCTCGCTCGCTCTCGCTCGTCCCTTTCCGCTCGTTCGCGCTCCACCTTCAATCTTCCGTCTCGCTTCTCTCCCTTCACCCCTCGCTATATCTCCCTCTTCCTCCTCTGAATACACCTCTGCGTGCACCACCGCCGCGTTTCTCCGACTATATCTCTCGCGCGCGGCGGCGTCTTCCGCCTCTCGGCTATACGCAGCTCTTGCAGTGCACCGCGCGAATGCCGGCGCCGTGTTTTCTCTCCGACCTATGCGGCCGAGCAAGCGCGCTGCCGTTTATAGCAAGCAGCAGCAGCAGCAGCAGCAGCAGCAGCTTCCCGAGGAGGGCCATACGAAGACGGAGAAGAGGATGCCGAGGGATATAGAAGCGAGCCGCGAGCTATGCACGCGTTGCAGCTACTTTACATATTATATATATATATATATATATATATATATATATATATATATATATATATATATATATATATATATATATATATATATATATATATATATATATGTATATACGCGCCTGGACTGTGTACGCGATATATCGCGAGAATAATTCCGCGAGTGCGCGAGCCTGTGGTGGAATAGGAGGAAGAATATGCGCGCGGAAATATGCGAGTATAGAAGCTGGCTGCAGCGCAGGTCCGAGAGAGTATATTTATAGCGGTGTATTGATACGATAATTAGAATTATAAATTCACTTGGCGAAATTCATTTGGCGAGAGGCCGCCGGAAGGTATAAGGCGTATTTGCATGCGGATGCAGGCGCTAATGGTCTTATTTAGAGCGAATTATGTGGCTTGCTTTTATTGCGTTAGGATCGAATGCATTTTATGGTTCAGCTAATGGATATTTCTGGTATAGTTATTGAAAAAAATCTTTAATTTATCAATCAAAGATACGTGATATCATTAAATTTGTCTGCCTCGTAAAAAAAATTATAATGTTAGTTATGTATGCTGAGAAAAAAACGGATTGACGATAGTTACAAAACACTTAGAGTAAAACACCGTTTATTTCGTGTTACCAGGTCTTTTTAATAATATATACTATTTTATTGTGAATTTAAATAAATTCTTTTAGTAAAAACAACTATTTATCATAACAAGTTATATATTTTAAACGGAAGTTTTATGAAAATTTAATTTTTAATAATTTTTATCAACCTTTAAATTCTTAAGATTTTATTTTTAGTTAAGAAATATATAAAAAGAAAAGACTTCAGTATTAACATTTTCTTAGTAACCATTGCTGGAAATTTTTAATTGTGCAGATATCGCACTTTAAAATCTAGTATACTTTATTTTATTAACAAATAAACTTTTTATTTTTCTTTATCGGGGTACGTGTAATGTTTATTCAAGGCGTAACAAAACTTTACCACCATCACTCTATCGCACCCATTTTTTCGATCATAAACCGCGTTTTTACGGCTCAAACAACCGCCTCGGCGCAAACCCAGAGGAAAAGACAATCCCCAAACACGCACGCGCAAGAGATGGGCTTTCGAAAGGTGACGCGCATACGAGACAGATAAACCGACCGCATTCCGTTTCTTTATATACCTGCGACGACGACTTGCACAAGCGAGATAATACGCGGCAAATCCGGCCGACAGGACACACCGCGCGGCATTTGCAAAAACGTGCACGCGCGGCTGATACGACTATAGGTACTACAAGAGAGAGAGAGAGAGAGAGACACTATTGACTTTTCCCAGCTTTTGAGCCGCGCGCCCAGGAAGACCCGTAAAATCTTTGCGACGCGACGTTTGCCTGCGGATGACGAGGAAGACGACGGTGATGTTTACACGGGACGCGAGGTATACACGGAGAGAATCCGCCGGAACGAGACAAAGTTCGGCTCTTGGAAATTCGATATTTTCTTATACGCGCGCGCTGCGGTTGTACCCCTGCATCCGCATGGAGACTTTGCGGCTTGTCGTATAGGTATTATGCGTGCGCGCACTCGTGATGCTTGCTTTGAGGGGAAGAAAGTTTGCTTTTGTAACGACGACGACAAGGAGCGAGGGCTTTATTTTGCGCCGATATGTTTTCTGTTTGACGATCGGGAGACTACGCGAGACGAGGAAAAATATAAGGGCTCGGCTTTATGAGCTTCGATGGGCTGCCAGTTCTTTTCCGAGAAATCTGTCAAGCTGCGGATTGGTGTCGGGTTTTATTTGTTTTTCCACAATAGCGTTGAATTAATGGTGTGTTGTAATTTACGCCCACCGGGCCCAGAAGCTAATTAAGACCCGCACTTTTTCATCGGTTTTGTATTAAGAGCTCGTTTTATCGTTAATTGATTAATAGGAAAATATCTGTAGAAATATGTAGAAATAACAATAAATGCTCACTCACGAATTAATATTTAAAGTATGAAAAGTTTGTTTCAGATCTCTTTAAATCAACAAACGCCTGATCAAAAACTGTCCCGTGACAGTACTTCCGATTTATCACATGATTTTCATTAATTAAAAGTTAGTATTAATTGATCCAAGACTTAATATACAACGTCAAAAGAAAAGATTCTTATTTAATTATCTTCTTCGCATAAGATTACGCATGCTCCAAAAGTGAAAATCCCATATAGTCCGGATAATCGCGGATAAACGCGCAATCAAAATCGCTCATTAGACACGCTCGAAAAAGCAGCAGGCAAAAAAAACTCAGCCAAAAAGAAAAACGCAAATCACCCCCTTATCTCTCTAGCAGTAACTGCACCGCACACGCACGCACACATAAAGTTCAGCACGGTGGCGGTCAATCCGGCGCGAGATACACAAAATGCAAGTTAGGTGTCCAGTCGGCCGGCGCCTAGAGCTCGCGGGCCGCGCTCGCTATCTCGCCGGGGCTATCGGCGCCCTCTACAAATTGCCGCGCGCATTGCCATTAAGCAGCGCGTGCGGGCCGATAGCCCCCTAATAGCGCTCCGCGCCCGATTAAAACTAAATAAAAGCTCGCTGCGCGCGCGAAATCCCCGTCGATTATCTTCTCCTCCTCCCCCTTCCTCCCCCGTCGGGGCCCTCGAGATTGCTCGAAAGACGAGTGCGGAGAGACGAAGCAGAAGAGGAGGAGGGAGGAGAGCGACGAATGAAGAAAAGGGGGGTGGGGACGGGTCCTCTGCACTCGGCTCCTCTGCACTCGGCGATTCGCCGTATCGCTCTTGTTACCAGACTGGCTGCGCAGAAGCAGGCTCCGCGGGAGAGGAGCAAAAAATAAAGGAGCGCCCCTGACAAAACGCGCTATCTGCAGGAGCGCCGGAGCAGAGCGAGGGAGAGCAAAGCACCGTATAACTGTCGATAAAGGATCGCCCAGGTGGTGCTGCTGGCGCGCGCAGGGACTGGGATGAGTTCTTTTTTTTTCTACACGGAGGATGTGGATATTGCTTTTTCTTACAGAGATTTCGATGACTGTGCGAGCGTTTTTTTTTTACAGGAATGTCGGCGATTTTAGAGCGTTTTTTTCCGGATGTTGAGTATAAACAATTATCTGAATAAATGCAGGGTTTAATTAAAGTACCTTTCTACTTATTGTTGTATTTATTTTAATTTTTGTGGACTCACTGTGTGTAGGACTCATGTGGGTATTAATTTGATTTGTGACTGCAATGACTTACCTAAAACAAAAAGAAAATTATTTATGAGTATTACATTTAATTACATGTGTCTAATTGTATACTTATATATAATTATACTATAAGGTACATACTATAATAAAATATAGTTATTAATTAAGCATAGAAATAACATTCATATCTTTACATGTTTTTATAAATTTATGTCTTACTATAGTCTCGGGCGTAAGTACTATAAACGCAGTAGAATAATTGCATTACATGCTATAAGATAAGTTAATTAAATAAAGAATATTGAAAAGATATTTCCTCTGTATTATCCATAAATAATATTATTCAAAGATTTTAACTCTTAATTATTTTTATAGCTACACTCTCGTTCTCTTTCTTTAAATATGCACTACTTAAATGCTTTGCTTTTAGAGAGCAATTCAATTTCAGTACGCTGTATACACACCAATTTCCCGAAATCGCACAACTACTCGAGAAGTAAAAACAAATGAAGAAAATAATGCAACAAAAGTACAAGCAGCGCGGCGGTCAACAGTCGTAGATAAAGAGCGGACGGAGTAACGACGAGGAAAGAAAGAAGGAAAGGAAGAAGAGGAGAGAGAAAGAGAGAGAGGAGGAAATCGAGATAACGTCAAGTCCTCGGGGGAGTACTCTGTCGAATTTTTATGCCGACTGACTTCTAAGAAACGTCGGGGAGTCAATGCGTATGTGCGCGGATGTTGGCTACGATTGTGTTATGTATGTGTATATGTGTGTGTAAGTATTTGTGTGCGCGTGCACATGTAAAGCGAAGAGGGAGAGAGAAGGGACAATGCACGGAAAGGGACGGACGTAGAGTTGCCGAGGCACATACGCGTATATATATATGCAAAAAAATGACGGACGTGGGTCAGTTGACGGAGACATTGGGAGACGCGGCGAGCTTATAAAGATTCAGCATGCATAAGCGGTTTACTTCAAAGATCACTTTCAGTGTAGTCCAGTAAACGAAAGTCTGAAATGCACTTTTCACCTCTAGCTCTGCAATGTGGATATTTAGTATCTTTAGTCACTTAGAAACTGTTTATTCCTACACAAAAAACGTTAAAAAATGTGTCGTAGGGGGGGAAATCAGTAAACAAACCTTTTTTGGCTCCTTTCTCCGAAATGGTGAAAGATATGCAAAAACGGTTTCCCATATGACGAACAAAATTTTTTAAATATTTTGCCTTATATTTTTATAGAATATTCGAATATACCGAAAATGAACAGGTATTATATGACAAGTGAGTCATTTCTACCCTATATGTATTATCAATTAATTGAAAATTTAAAGGTGTAATGTCCGATTACTAAATATCCACATTGCAGAGCAGGAGGTGAAAAGTGTATTTCAGACCTTCGTTTACTGGACTAGTATTATTTGCCTTTTTGGCTATGTTAATTAGGATTCGCGTGGTCGAGCTTCAAGATAATTTTGTCAATTATTTTCTCTTTCTTTGATATATTTTTATCGATTAAAATTATTTTTTCTACCTTTTATATTTTAATTGAATTCTACAAACATAACATAAATAACACTTTTACGACTAATGTAAGTATCCAATCATACCATTCATTTCTCATTTATGAGAAAAATCATAAAAAACCATCATCACATTATATACAGCTGATCATTATCAGTCCTAATCAGTATATAGATCTTAACTGTAATAAACCTATATACACAAGCTGCAGCTGCATTAGAACGCATCAATAAAAGTTACACAATGAACATTATATAACGGAATCTCGCTCCGTCATTAGTATCTCCATAAAGCTCGAGCATACAGAAAAAAACCCATCAGCATTAGAAAGGAAAGACAGCGTACTAGCGCGGGAATAGAATCTGGCGAACTCCACATAGCATGGATATATAAGAAAGGAAGCGACCAGGCGAAATATACGATATGCACCTATACAGCTCATAGACAGAAAAATGAATCCACTCGCGCGGATAGAGACCGAATAGAAAGGCGAAAGAAGTGCGCGCGGGAATAAGGCGAAAGCAGCGAACGCACAGCGGCGGCTCTATTCAAAGGCACCGCGAGCACAGATAATTCGCGATGGTCGCTCTCTACGACTTTATCGACGTGTGTTTCCTCTCTCTCTCTCTCTCTCCCTCTCTCTCTCTCTAGCTCACGAGAAAGAGGATGGCCTCGCACTTGGTTGGCCGTGCGGTCGTTATCGAGAGAACGCCGCAGCCTCTTCTGCGGTAGCCCATTTGCGCGCATAGCGCTTTTTCCCTCCATTTCCTCCGGTATTCCCTCATCCTCCGGGTGTACAGCCCCCGTCTCTTTCTTTATCGTCTCTATATGCGATTTCATACGTCGCCGGTGCTTGTATATAATAACGCGCGCGCACCTTCTCCAGCGCGGACTCGTATAATAGTCAGATGGATCATTATATTCGGTCGCGCCTTAGGATCGTCGCTTCCGTATATCGATCGCTTTCGTCTTTTTTTTCTTCTACTTTTTGTATCCATGAGAAAAGTTGGAATCCCATCGAAAGGGTCTTCTCGGAGCTGAACGGGTGCGATTTTCCTCGTGCGCGCACGGTTTCGTGGTGTGCGAGCGGCCGCGAGGCGCACCGCGACGTCTCGTATATAGCACCTTCTGCGAGTTTTATAGGCGTTATTATGGTTTATGGCGCTGCGCTCGCGCGTTCCTACAGCTGTTGTAATGAGGGTTGGCTGAAAAATTATTTTGCTGGGGGTTTTAATTTTTCTACCTTCGCGGAGAACGTATTGCCGTTCAGCGTAACTTTAATGCTAATGAAATGGTAGAATGAAAATTAATGTTTATATTGAGAGGCGTACCTTCACGAAGGTTAATTAGATTAAATTAAAATTTTAGTTAGGTGTATGTTAAGGAATAAATTGAAATATTTTCAACGGACCATTTATCTTAACAATTTTATATTCAATATTATAAAAATGATACTTTTTAAAATAAGTTGTACATGTTCTTGGATAAGACTTTAAAGTCATTATTTTAGATACAAAAGATAAATTGATTATTATTAAAACATTTAAATTCAAATTATCTCTATAACTATCAAGAATACAGTTAAGAAAACGTCAAAGTGTATAATAAAAAATCGCCCTTTCCGACGCAACCTTAAGTTGTTTTTCGAGATAATCTTGCTACAGTAAGCCAATTTGCCTCGAAAAACCCACGAGAAACAAAAAAAAACTTCTCGCTTTTTTACGAGCCACGCAACTCACATCCTCTCTCTTTTTCAGGACGGACCATCGCAACCGGCAGCAGCACTTATCGCGCTACACGCACGTATGATAACGCAAAAGTAGCTCGCGAATCGTCCAAAAACAACGAAACGAAAGAAACAAACAAAACAAAAAGAAATAGCAGGCAAGTCCGTCGCTGCACTCTGCGATTAAAAAGCGCCGCAGTGCGTATAATCGACGCACAAGTAAGAAACGAGGCTAAACTCGATCGAGCTGCTGCACGCGCGGCTAGAGTCACCGAGTTTCATTGTTATCGCGCGAGCTCGAGCATCTCGAAACGATAATTCGAAACGTTGCTGCTTCCTCCTCCTCCTCCTCCATTAAGGAGCTCCGTATAAGTGCGCACACTTATATATATATATATATATATATATATATATATATATATATATATATATATATATATATATATATATATATATATATATATGCACACTCGAACGCTCACACGCGGCCGCGACAAGAAAATCGCATTAAGGCCGGATCGGCCGGAGAGCGTTTGATGATAGCCGCGCGCGATCGGGCGCATGCGGCCACGCATTATATTATACACAACACACACACACACACACACACACACATCACAGGATTTGCGAAAAAGGCTGCTGCTAAAGGATGCTCGATACGAGTTCGATCGTTTCCGTGCCGGGTTTGCGCGAAGAACTGAGAGCGCTTCAGTGGTTGCGTAAAGTTGATTTGAACCAACGCGCGCGTGGAAGTGGTGTGTGTAAAAGGTGCATAGGGCTCGTCGAGTGCTTCGTATATATAAAAGACTTTGTAGACAGCGTTTTTAATTGTAAACTTTCAAGACTTTGTTCTGTCAAATGTCGTCCTTGTAGACGTGTTCATTAAGGATTTTGCATAAAAATAAAATGTAAATTTTTTATTGTGTTGGGTAGGTCAATAAAAAAAGTAATTGAGTTGTACCTGATTTTTTTATTTTTTATTTAAATTCTCATTTTGTAAAATTTGTCTGTATATTAAAATTCTAATTTTAATATATAGATAACTTACCGTTGGATGACATCACAAAAATATACTTTCATGACGTCATGCAAATTACGGCCTTCTATATCACCGTTACTTTTGATTAATTGCAAAAAAAACTAATACAACCTCCATTTTTTACACAAAATCACTCTATCCTCCAGTTACAGGTTTTTATTATTGCATACTTCTTCAACACTATTTGTCCGATTTACATAAATTTTCGCACAGATTTATAGTCTTTTTAAAATATATCAAATAGACTTTTCGATAATGTTCTATGTACTAGTTTATATGTATACGTGGTTTATTTGTTAACTTTAAATACAAATACTCGAGATCTCTTAAGTTGACTTAAGAAGACTAGCCAACTTGTATAAAAACTTTTGCTTTCAATAAACTTATATGTTGTGAATGTAATTCAGAGTCAACGAGAATATGCAAACCTGGTAGAGCATAAGTTGCGAAACCCGGAATTTCAGGATAAAAGTCATCATGAGAAAAATGACCCTGTGATTACAAATGCATAGTATTAAAGCTAAAGAAATTAAAAATAGATTATATCTTTGTCAAACCCAATACCTTTTTCGGAGGACACTCTTTAACGCCGATTACTTCTAATATAGGTCCGAAAAAATACTTTTTCATTTTTTCATCGCAAACACTTGCGTCGACTGATACTCCAGTAGGCACTTTATAGGCACCAAAAGCGCGAGCGACCGCTGATAATTTTAACTTGAAGTATAATTATATTAATAATATTAAATTCATTTCTACAATTTGATTTGAATGAACAGTAATATGAAATGCACTCTTACAGAAATGTCATTTGGCAAGTCCTGAATTATATCTACGAAAAACCTCAAAGAATTGGGTTTATCATCATTATAATTTATCGACATATCAAAAGTATTTTCGTCAATGTAAGTGCTATTAACGAACTCAACATTTATGTCTTCGAATTTAACGACACCAAAATCCTGAAATTGTTATAAATTAAATTTAACTATCTTTACCAAAAATTGTATTTATTTTTCTACTTACTACACATTGAGACATTTTTACTAAACCAAATAGCACAACTAATGGAATATACATGCTTGAATTCATTGTTCGAATAATAGTTATAATAATTTATGAATATATTATTGTTTATTAATTATTTAAATGGCTATTTCTTAAATTTACAAACTTTGTTCTAACTGTTTGGATAGACACTCGATTGAAAATGGTAGAAAACTTGTTTAAACATGCTACCTTATATACTCTACTACGAATAAAAAGAATATGCGGACCATACAATTTTTATTTTTTATAATTGACTTGTTGGGATCGTTATTTTTCCAAGTTATCATCAATGGTATATTGTCAGCTCATTTATCACTATTGTCATAAATACAAAAGAAAATTAGTATTTGTAAGTTACGCAATAAAATTTTATGATTCTTTAACAATAGTATGAAACGATTTTTATTGAAATATACAAAAATAACGGTTAATGATCATGTTTTCAAATTATAAATGTTTCATTAAAATCGCTCTCTCTCTCTCTCTCTCTTTCTCTTTCTCTCTCTCTCTATATATATAAAAGTACCGGTTGATATATATATATATATATCAACCGGTACTTTTTTTAAGCATCGATCCTTCGAATACCTGAGTCGATCGTAGGTTAATTAATTGAAGGTGCGCGCATGCTTAATTCTAGTCAAATTAGCAAATGATCGCAAATTTCGTTCTTCAGTTGCGTGATCAAACTTGGGGGATAGCTTTTAAATTTATGGACGCACTAAAATTTGCATGTGTTTATCGAACTTATTAGACCAATGTTGGCTTTTTAATTTACAGTTTACGAATGACTATGTAGATATCATATAGATTTTTTTTACTTAAATTTAGAAAACAATTTTTAGCATAACATAAATACGTTTAAATGTAAACTAATTTGTTTAAATAATTTTTCAGTTTTATTTCTACGATCATAAAACATAATATTTCTAATGCTTATTTTGTTGTTTGAATATATTACGTATTTTCCAATAAATTGTATTATCAGCTATTAAAGAAAGATAAAGCATAAAATATAATAAAAATCAAGCATAATCTAAAGATTTTCTTAATCGGTTCATTAAGCCGTCTTCTTATCTCGGCATCGCTCACGTGCATTTTTCAGCGATGCCAGCTTTTAAATCCTCGTGCCAGCGCCGATAACTTAATCCATTCGTCTCGATGAAGTTCGCTAATTATGAATCAGTGATCAGAAAACCCATCTCCCCAAAGTTGCGAATCTGATACATTTGTAATCGCTACATAATCCTGCCACTAAATAATCACCCCTTAAAATCTAAACTATTAAAAAATTTTAGCACAAAATTAAAAAACAAAGTCATGTACTTCTCCATCAACTATTAGCAACATCTCTACGTCCAATACAAGAAAGTGTTCCAATATAAATCGCGCGGCTACCGCTCGATACAAAACTCCCCTTCTCCGCAAAATAAAAGTAAAAGAATTAGAAGCCGAGCCAACGTCGTCGTCAGACGCTCGCCGTCAACGCGGCTCTTAATTATTAGCGCAAAGAAGAAGCCGCGGCCGCGGTGATGCTCGCTCGAGATCTCTCACGCGCATACCTACCCACTCACTCTCGCGCAAGCGCTTCTTAACTCCTACGCTAATATTGTCCTCTTCTGGCGGCACGTCCTCGACGACGCGAGAAGGATATAAGTTCGAGGTTCGAGGGAGCCGAGATAGGAGGTAACGAGTATACTCTGAGAATCTCATATCGAGATCGTGTGTTGAGTTGAGTTGAGTGTGTGTGTGTGTGTGTGTGTTGTATGTTGTGTGTATCTGTGTCTCGGTGTGCATACATGCATACCTACGTGTGCAGACATGCACGCGAGAGAGGTATTTATAGCGTGCACCTCTCTTGCGTGCAGTCTTCATTGCTCGCGCGAGCCCGAGTGAGCTCGAGCGAGCTCGGTTTTATTATCGTAATAACATTAAGGCGGCCTGCTTTTGAAGCTCTGCTCGTCGTGTCTCTTTCTTTCTCTCTCGTGAGGGAGAGAGGAGAGGCAAGTTGACGGCGACGACGACGACGAGCGATTCGACGTGTATACGAACGATTTTTTTTTCTCTTGATCGAGACTTAAGACGCTTGCGCTCTTTCTTTTTGTCTTCGTAGTGCTCTGCAGACTGCTGCAGATTGGAACGATAGAATTCGCTGGCAGTCGATTGTTGATTTTAAGTTTAATTTTGTAGAATTAAGGGATTCGCTTTCCCTGGTAGAAATTAAACTTTTACTGGGCTTTCAGTGGCTTTACCGGACAGTTTCTGAAAATGTTTGTTCAGAAATGTTATTTTACTAGCTGATAAAGTCTTTGATAATAAAAAATATATCCTTAATTAAAATGATACTAATATTTATTGTTTAAATAATGTATTTGATCAAAATATCCTGGTATTTATGTTGAAATTATTCACCTGTAACTACTAAGTAAACAATTTTTTATAAAAAAAATCCTATTATGAAGTGCACTAATGAATGTTTATCATACATCTTTTATTTCACGCAAGTCTTTGTAGCAAGAAATTAAAAAACATTGTTTGAAAACTAAGAAAAGAACAAAACAATCACAACTCCAAATTTTTTTAACGCTTTCTTTGAAAATTTTACATTTTACGTTTTTACAAAAACATAAAATATTGAATTGTCATACTCTTGTTCTGGGGATATAATATAAAGAAATTATCATAGAGAAAATCGTTAGTTTACTCCGTTAATGTATACAACCAATTATTCAAACTTTACTCCACATTCAAGCGTTTTACAATGCACGATCCCCAATTCCCAACTTCATTTATAAAATGCATAAGAAAAAGCACACGATATGTCTCATATCAAAAATACCAAATCTAAACTTTCTCTCACGAATCTTAATAACACCACATAGGCATCTAAATATAATAATGTGAAAAAAAAATAGAAACCATTATCTCCAAACTCCACTAATCAGGATGAATTTTTTCCTCCTCTTCTCCGTGACTATACCACACATGTACCAGGCGGTGCACAGTGCACGCGCTCGGCGCCCGAAATTGGCTACCACACAGACGTGAACTTTCCGAGAGCCGCTCACGTGGGTACTCCGCTTTTTATTACATGCACATGCCTAGGTCGCGTCGCTCAGTGAGCTTGTATGTTATATATACATCACGACGCGAGCTGCGAGCTGCGAGTTGCGAGCTGCATGCAGTGTGCAGTGTTTCGCAATGTGCCATCGCAGAAAATGAGGAGAGAGAGAGAGAAAGAGAGAGAGAGAGAGAGAGAGAGAGAGAGAGAGAGAGAGAGAGAAAAGCGGAGCAGAAGGAAAAGAAAAGGGGTGATGAAGAGATAAAGAAAGCGAAAAAGACGGAGATAAAACCGTTGGATGAAGGAAAAGAAGGGAGAGAGGGAGAGAGAGAGAGAGAGGAGTGATGGCTGAGTTGATTACGAAAGAAGAAGCCGTTTTAGGGCCGAGTCTTAAAACTCTTTAACGACTATGTGCAGCGCGCGTGCATCGCAAAGCGTGTGCAGAAGGGAGAGAAGATGCGGAGCAAGAGAGAGACCGAATGAACGGTGCAGACACGGGCTGCACTGTATACGTGCGCTTTTGTGTAATTTGTACACGGGCATAAGATGTCTTGTCAAACAAATTTTTAATGTAATTCTTTTTTTTCATTCTTAAAATTTGTATACATCCCGGAAGAAATTAGAAAAGATTAAATTATAGTATAGTAAAAATATTAGTGTTTTTGTCTGTGCGATAGGGGCATCTCGATTCTCAATAATTAAAAATTGTCATATGAATATTATATTTTAATAGATTTTCATAGAAAATCGAGTATATGTCTTTAATATACAAACAGAAATCGTGAAGTTTGCTTATAATTAATTTGAGTTATATTCGTACACATCATCTAGATTTTCTTTAAAAAAGTTTACTAATAAGTCTTTGATAATAATAAATTATACACTGTACTGTCTACCAAGTGTAAGAGTGTTTTCCTAATCATTCTGTTCTTTATAAGGCGCAACATTACATTTTTGTACAAACTAGTTAAAATGTTCCGTGAGACTTTTAAGATAGAAAAAAAAATAATTATGTTAACGAATGGAACTAAATAACTTTGTCGCCTGACGTTGATTGATGTTGTACAACGAGAAAAATGCTTAACATCTATTAATAGTTGGCTAAAAAAATCCAACTTCTAGTTCAATACAAGCTGACATATATTATTCATTAAGATGACGCATTACACATATTGCTCGTTAATTAAAACATAAAAAAAATGTTTAGTACTTTCCAACTCATTACAATTCCCGTACCAAACTTCCGAACATTAACGCGCATTACGAGCTTCGTCGAAGTGAGCCAGGTCGCAAAAAATTTTAATTATTTCATCGAAACAATTTCCTTCGCACATATACGCAGCAAAAAAATAAGTAATTTCGACGATTATCCCCTCGCGACATATATTCACCATAAAGTCCCTCCGGCATAAGACATTCGCCTGCTCATATATATAAAACACACACACCACACACTAATGCACTCGCGCACGATCTCTCGTAATTACCCGCGTGACTCCTCACGGCGTTAATTGATCGCCGGACGATGAAACGCGCCGCTCGCAAAGGGCGAACGTAATTATTTTCCCTCGCGCACACACCGGCTAATTGCGCATGCGCACTCGCCGTGGTATTATTATTATTATTATTATATATATACCGCGTTTAACGCACGAGAGGCTCCATTTTTTGTTCGTTCTGCACACAGCTATATACGCTTATCTTGACGGCGACGACGACGATGGTGACGGAGACGAAACGCGCGTCCCTACAGTTACTTAGGTATATCTTTACGGGTGACTTTTGGCGTAGCGAAAGCGACCCGCGAGTAATTTTTTTTTCGCGCCGACAGCTTTCCATCGCGCGTTTCATATCTGTTGGTTTTTTTTTTCGCTTTGAGCGTTTTTTGTAAAAAGCGAAGTGTGTATATTTGGATCGTGCGCGGCGATGAGCTTGAATTAGCGGAGCGAGTTTATGGGTTGCGTGCGAGAGGGGTTAATAGGCGACGGTTGCGCAGAAATTTGTCATAGTTAGTAGAGCGATGATCGCGCTACATCGAGGATGGAAATAGCTTCTTTGAGATATAAATCGCTATATTCTCGCTGTGAAAATTCTTTCACGAGAGAAACGCGCATTCCAGAGTTTTTAAGTCATATGAGTTTTCTCGATTGCCCTGTGCTAGTATGAGCAAATCGGAATGAATCATCGTAGTTATATTTTGCTTTGTGAAAAACTTTGCTAACATTCAGGATAAGGACTTATTTGTCGGAAAATTACTTCCCTCTGAACCAAAGAATCTTTTAACAAATATCGAATTCCTTTTTATTTAAAAAAAAGTTTATTTCAAGAACACGAGTCTTCGATGCAAAAAGACATTAATTCCGTTAGGATAATAAATAAATCTTCTTGACATTTAACAATTTAACATACTTTATATATTATTATTTACAAGTATTTTCAAAGACTTGTTTAGCGTTGCGTGCTAAGTCATGGGTTTACTACAATCCTTCGAGTCAGTTTCTTATACAATAGCTGTGATTATGGATAAGTTGTATTTAAAAAATATAGAAGCTTGAATTTCTTTTCGTGAATCAGGATCAATATCGACAACACAATTAAAACGAAACCCCTTCTAGTAGTTTACTTTGAGATGAAATTCGCAAAAGAACAATTTTCTTAGTGTGCAATAAAGCACAGTTCTGACAAATAATGACACAATCATTCATCCAAGTACGTACAAACTATAATACGTACGTACTATTTCCCCAATAATTATACATTATGTCACCATCGGTTGTTTACTCGTCGAATGAAAGGGAAGCGCGCAGCGTCCCGCGCGGACCAGCACGCGCGCTAAAACTCATCTCTAAAGAGTCATTGTCTATTTGAGTACCCCCCTCATGGGGAAAAGACCAATAACCCTCGCGCGTATATATTTCAAGTGCCGCCAAAATGAAAACGTAAAGACAAAGCGACGAGCGAGCAAACTCACGGAGCAGCAAGCCACAAGACACACACACGTGCGCGCGGTGCGTACAATGTGTATACATGGGACACATGCCTCTGTCTCCTCATCGGTATACCTACAACGCATACGGGTATAAGACACGCGTGCATGTGCTGGGAAAAGGAAGCGGCTCGATGTTTTAACATCGTATATAGGTGCAGCTGGCCAGCTGCTGCTGCTCGCGACGCGACGTTCGTCTCGTGTCCTCTCTTCTCTTCCTCGTCGAGGCTTATTACGCGTATAGTGCGCGCGCGGCTGCGGAGTTGAGTCGAGGAGAGCGCGCGCGCGCGCGTTGGATGAGTATTAGAGGAGAGAAGTCGGGTCTGTCGTTTTGGAGTCATTATTTTGAAAGCCCGGCGCGCGAGGTTTGCGCGATGTAGGTATATGCCGCTGGACTGTGTGTGTGTGTATGTGCGTTGTAAATGCGGGGCCGTTTTCCTGGCTTGCTTGCTCTGCGGAATGCTTATTTATGGAGCGGTTAATGTATGAGAGAGCCGCGTCGTGCGAGGCTTTCCTTTTTTTCTTCTCTTTTTTAATATGTGCGGCTTGTTGTGAATTTTGCTTTGTTCTTCGTTGTCAATGTTCACTGGTTTTGCAAAGGCTGCTTGCGGAGAATGAATCTTTCGCTTTTCCGAAATGTCGATTGTTTACTCGAAGCTTTGGTGTTTGCTATACTGGGGACAGTACGCAGTATCAATCACTAAAAGGTACTAGAATAAGTTGTGCATAAATGGTAAAACTACATTTTTCCAGTAGCAATTACTAAAAAATCTAGAAAGGGTATACTAAAAAAGTATGATTTATATAACTCGTAACTAAACATGAAATGTTAAGTATTTAAAAGTTAAAAGTCAAAGAGAAAAATTGCAAAAAGTTAAATTTATGGCTTAAAATATATTCCGCTTTAAAGTGATTAAATTATGACAATAAATATATACAATCAATTATTGTATGCGAATTACTAGAAAGTATTGTAACTATCGCCAATTAATTGTTTTCTAAATGTATATACATCAGATAAAAGAAAGATGAAATACAATTAACAGTATTCATACATAAGTTACAATTATTTGCCTTATATGCGCGTTAATGAACAATTTCACGCATGGACTATTCCTCTTCTTTACATTTCAAAGCTAAAAAAGTTTGAGTTCCGCCGGTATAATTACGATCGTACACTTAAGCATGAAAAAGTAAAAGGAAAAAATAAAGCGTGTCGGCTAATAATTACATCAAAGCAAGGCTTGACACACACACGTCCATCGGCCGACACCCACCCACACTCGGCAAAAAGAAGAAGCGCCCACACCACCGCTCGTGTAAACTCTTTGCGCACGCAAGGGAAACAAAAAGCTGTCGCTTCAAGATGTGGTATATATACTACTGCTCGAGGAGCGGCCTAAAGAAATACACTGTAAATCATCGAACGACTTAAACAGCCGTTGTCCACGCGCGCGCAAATTTCGCCGACGCTCGTTCGTTCCTCGAAGGCTAATTTTCGAGGCGCGTAATTCCGCTCTCCCGCGAGATTTGGGGGCACTTGACACTTACGGCCGCGCATCAAAGAGCACCGCAAAAGTGATTCGCCGCCGCCGAGTCGCGTGGAACGCCAAGTTTCGAGAAAAAGGAAGGGATGAAGGGTGTTACATTTTGGGCTTGATGTTCGTTTTGAGTTGTCATTATTTTGAAGCGGGTTCTAGTTGTTCTACAGCGCGGCTAAATTTGTTTAATGAAGATTTAAAGGCTTAAGGATGTTTGCCCGTTAAATTCAATATAACGACAAAGAGCTAAAATATACTAATTAAAAGAATGGTTATTTAACAAGCTCGTTTTTGTTTAAAATTATTTTAATCTTCATAAATCTTACTAAATTATTTGAAATTTTAGTGATTTTAAATAATGGTATTTTGTGTAACAATAAAATTTTTAAGCTTATTGCTTTATTTTTAAACATAAACCGTTAATTTCTAAATAATGATTTAAAATTAATTAAATCTTTTAATTTACGGTTTTAACAATATATTGAATACAAAACTCTGCATAACAAATAATTTTTGGACGAAACATCCTTGAAATTCCAACGAACGACCGAACTATAAAACAAAATTAGTCCGCAGCGCTCATAACCGTAAGACACTTTTGAAAAATGACTCTGGGCTGACACACACACACACACATGCACACAAAGTCATGCGCGCAGAGCGGAGAAACCGCGAGAGGCGCAAAATTGAGTCAGGTCCGCACGGCACAGGATATAATAAAATCGAGCGTGACGCGTCCGCGTCGCCACGAAAAACGACGAAAAGGGAAGCTCGCTCTCGCTCGCGAGATGTCGAGCGCGCTCGCGTTCCTTTGATGCGGCCCCGTCGCCCGGCGCGCGGACAGCTGAGTCCACATCAGCAGCGGCAGCGCAGACCGCGTAAGTGGTGGCATATAGTTGGATTGCGAATCACTACGACGCGCGGGGCCCCATATAGCCATTTGCATGACAAAAGCTCGCTCGCTCGCGCTCGAAGGTCGCACCGGAGCTTTAAAGGGTATATATATATATATATACAAGATGCGCGCGGCTTGCCCGCAGGACTCTGCACCGAGCTATTTTTATGTACTTTTTTATTTGACGTAATGGGATACATTGAGTTGTCAAAAAGTCGGGAGAAATGATGATGGTTGATGGTTTACTAGCCAGTAGCCACTGGGCGGTGAGACTCTTTTGGGAGGAGAATGATTACGTAATATTTCGCGAGGAATGTTCTTCATTCGCCGCGTAAAACTTTTTGAATATTCGAAATTCGCTTTATAAAGTAGCGACTGTCGGTATTTATAATTATTCGGAGGATTTGCATGTTTTTGAATTTCATATTTTATACTTTATACCGTAAATGGTTTCACATTCTACGGTAGCAAATACTTTTGCATATCATCATCGTAAATTATTTATTTGCAAAGTAATTTCTAGATTTCATTTTATCAATTTCATCGTTTTAAATTTATGAAAATTTAATCTTTTACTAGCTTTATTACCGAATCATGACGTGTTAAATAGTAAATCACAAATAATTTTTTTATATGATGTTTTAATGCGCTTTTTTGGTTAGGTCTTTGGATTACTTTGCAACAAGCTTTATTAATTATATCTTCTTTATGAACATTCTTTGTCCTAACATATGGATTACATTATTAAGTATTAAATATATTATATTGTCTTATAATAATAATGCTATATATTTCAATTATATTTATGTTAAAAATATCGAATCTCAGTATTATCCAACAAATTTTTATGAAACAAAATGAAATCTCCCGATTGATATATAAGAAGAAATAACTTTATAAATAGAATATATTTTATGATTATAAACGCTTCTCTAATCTCGCGCACCCGCACTAAAATTCCACATCTCCCCAAAAAAGAACAACACGCGCTCTTTCCAAAAAGCGGAAGCGCTAAGTGGCGCGGAAGCCACGTTACGCGCTCGCGCCAAGGAAATAAACGATCCGCGACGATTAAAGTCAAAAGCATCGCACAAGTGCTCCACTGTATGCTCCTCTGCGCATCGCACTCGACACGTGCACCATCATACGACGTGTAAGTATACCCCGCTGCCAAGCTTTTGACTTTTGACTCTTATAGCCCAGTCTAACGCGCGTTAGCGCTGAAGGGGGAACTTCGTTTCGCGCGGATTCGCGCTCGCGCTACCTACCAAGGAAAAAGAGAGTCCCGCGGGGCGCCATGCGGGACGCGCGTATATAACGGCATCAAGGGAAAAAGATCAAAGCTCTCCCTTTCGGTGCTGAGCAAACAAGCCACTCTTCGGGCAGGCTCTTTAAATAATACCCGAGAGTTCACGCGCGCTCGCTCGCAAGTGCTTTTCGTCGTTCTCGCTGTCGAGAAATTGAGCAATCCGCGCGCGGTTGAGATCTTTTTTAACGCAGTTTTATATATACCACTTATTTGAAAATCCTTTCCTCGCGAGGTCGGTGTGCGCGCGAGTGTATTGTAGTCTGTTTGAGACGCAAACTCGAGCTCTCTCGCGGTCTTTGTCGGTTTTAAAGGCGTAATGCGCTTCGTGAGTTTGGGTGCGTGTGTTTGACTTTATGGAAATGATTATTTAGCGTTGATACTTTATGGTATTGTGGTATCAGTATTGTTTATTCTCTAGTACGATTGTACCTATTTAAACATATTTATTACAATATTTAATGCGTATACTATATACAAAATTTTGGAGTGGATCTAGTTTTTAATTTATTATTCTTAAAATATAACACAAAACACTACCTATTGCCTAATACATCACTTATTTTATTTATGTTTATGTTACATCCTATAATTAAATATGTTACTTAATTTTCTTTTACACTTTAAGAATAAAAAACAAATAGGTATGCTACATTTGCAGTACAACTTCGAAGTCAACAAATATAACTTTTTCAATATATTCAATGATTCGATTGATGCTTCATAAACCTGAGAAAGACATTACCTAATCACGCAACTGCTCCAATATCTCCCCAAAATAATTCAAACGCGCCGTACATAATAAATCCATCACTTCTAATCATAAGCAAACAAAACCGAGAAAAAGAAAAGACAAAAAAAATAGTCAGACCACGGAATAGTTATACACGTACATAACAAAACAATTATTACACTTGAAGTGTAGGTGAGTGTCAATAACGAAATATCTCCCTGTCGCGCTTATCTCTCCTTCTCTTGTATACTCCTCTATCTCTCTCTCTACTCTCTGCCCGGTCGTTTCTCGTCGTTGAGCTGCGGTAATATATATAAACGCGTCCATGTATCGGCGGCGTTATCGCCCCGGCGGATGATTTACAACGAAACAGTTCGCGCGACGGCGGCGGCGGCGGCGGCGGCGGCACAAATGAGCCCGCGGTGCTTTTGATGGCTTATCGACGTTGTGGCGGCGGCGGACGCTTGTCGCTCTCCTACACCGCGCGCGCACACAAGTACGCGAAGCTCTACCTGCAATAAAACTTATTCTTTTTTTACTATTCTTGAGATATATTATACAATGAATGTTTGTCCGTCCCTCGTGTGTATACCTCTTTTAATTTTACGCTTTGAACGGACATTACTTTGGCTGTTGGCGCTGGTAATATTTTTTTTATTTCGAAAAAGCCTTCTTTGTATTAGTTTTATGATTATTTGATAATGGTTATTTAACAATGAGTCATTTGTGTTAAAGAAAAAGTTTAGAGTTTGTTAACCATCATAATTGCACAGCGTTAATTATTGTAAATAAGCTATGTAATTTTAATGTTCTAAGACAAGATAATATGTCATTAAATTTCATCATTTCAAAGTTACTATTTGAAAACAAAAGTTTAATAAAATGATTAAATATCGTGTGTGTAGACAATTGAAACAAGATTTTTAATTTTTGCTTTATTCAGAATATTAAATGGCGATGTAATAAACAATAATTACAGATAAAGCTGGATTTCTTTCTTATGTAGTGATGTTAATATTAAAAAAAATGTTAGTAACAATTAAGCTTAATTATGTAGTGATGTTAATATTAAAAAAAATGTTAGTAACAATTAAGCTTAATTGTTACTAACATTTTTTTTAATATTAACATCACTACATAAGAAAGAAATCCAGCTTTATCTGTAATTATTGTTTAGCTAAACTTTTTGAATTAATCAATTAAAGATTTATACTGTTCGGAAGATTACGATGAAATCGCCATGCATATATTTATTTCAATGCTTATAGTAGATTTTTTGCTTATACAAAATTCATTAGTTATATTCTATACCTAAATTGTTATAAGCATCATGTAGATTATTAAAAATAACGCAAATATTAAATAATCATATTTTGAAAAATTAATTTACTAATGCAAACTATTCTAACTATAAACGAAAGTTTCACGAAAGTTTGTATTTTCATCGTTTATTCACAAATCGTTGTAAAATTAATTTAATAAACAATAAATAACTTAAGTTCATAAAAAATGTATTATTTTTTTACCTAAAACTTTATATTCTACAAATCGCGATTCAATATATCTATAATAGCGCCCACAAGTGAAAATGTCAGCTTCAGCTTCTCTTCTGCTTCAAGCCCAAGCCTTCGTAGCAACGCCGCTCGAGCGCATTATACATTGTGTTGCGTCACGATGCGCCTGCTCCCGTTTTCTTTTTTGCTCTCCTCGCAGGTGCCGTGTGGCATATCTCGCTGGTGTATACAGTCTGTAACTTACGAAATCGCGAGACTTTTACGACTGACAGCGACGTAACCTCGTCGTTGTCGTCGTCGTCGTCGTTGTCGTCTTCGTCGTGCCACAGGCATCAGTGAAGATTCCCTGTTTCCCCTGACGACGAGCGCGCACTCGCATGTCATTATTGTCGCTCTCGCATGCAGCGTCGAGTCTCGCTCTTGAGAGAATTTCTGCTCTTTCCGGAGATTCGCGACATGTGGGTATAAAAGAGAAATATCGAGGTGAAGTCAGCTTGATGGTGTACTTGAAATAACTGTTTGCGAGGATGTTGTTTGTGTAACTGTAATTTTACATTGCGTTTGATAAAAATAATTGACGTTTCCTTTTTCTAAAAAAATTGATGATCGTGGAAGCAGTGAAACGTCTTAAAACTGGATATGATTTCAAACATCTGAACATTTATATTTGAAGAAAACTTTCATAAATTACTTTTTGAATTGTTTATGAAAGCACTATTATTGCATTTACTTTTTTAAATATACTTGATTTATCATACTTTTGTCTATTTTTATAGTTTATAAAAAGCTACCGATTCTCATTAAAATTTATCGAATATCATATATATGTTCTGATAAAGTCGTGCATGCACAAGGAATAAAAGAAAGTCCATACGTATAGTCTCTCAGGAGGGTGTATACGAACGCGCGCGCTGCAAAGAGCCGCGCTGACGGACGTCGGTAGCCTTTGATTTACGATCTCGTAATCGCACCGGCAGTTGCACCAGCGACCAACCACTTCCGATCGAGGTCACTCCACCATGTGCACGTATATATATATATATATATGCACGTATACGTGCGTTTCCGCGTCGCGAAACGAAACAATACTGCGCCAGGCAACGACGTTCGTATATATGTCGCGAAATTAGACGTTCGTATCGATTCCCGCGTATTCAAGTGTCCGAGCTCATTCGCGGACGAGACAGATGTCATGCGGAGAGGCTCTTTTTTTGATAAATCAACGGGGAGGACTTTCGTCGACCAGTAAGAAGGACGTGTTATCTGTTTAATTTAGAGATTTTAATGGATTGAGAATGGGATATTGAACGTTGAAAATGTGTTTTTATATATTTTAGTGTCTGAGATTAGATTGACAGAATTAGGTTAATTGAAGGTCCAGTGGACAAAATTAAGTGTGAAGAAAATGTGAAGTTCCTCAGAGTTTGGAATTTTGAACATTATTTTTAATACTTTCACGTGCTTTTGCTCGTTTTTACTGCACTTTCTCCGAGACTTTCTCATATTTTCGCACATTTTCTTCAAAAAAGCATTTATTTACATTTCCTTGTCCTTACTAATTTTTGACATATAAAACGTAACAATTATTAAGAACAAAATTGTACAAAAATGTTTAAAGGTGTAAGAAAATGTTTTTAGATTAAAAATTTGTTATTTCATGATTTTAATGTTATATAAAATATATTCAATACTATGAATTACATTTAAAACTTTGAATCCAGTTTTGATTTTATAATGATTTATTTGAGTATGGGTTATAAACTAATACACAATTTTATGATATTTTACGATTCATATTAATAACAATTACAAAACTATTAAAGATTAAACACTCACACAAATGGTCAGTTTATTATTCAATAATTTATTATGATAAAAAAAAAATATTCAAAGAATTGATAATGCATAAGCTTGCACAGAAAAAAATGTGTCGTTGACATTATTATAACTACAGCTTTATGGTTTCGTAAGTTGCAATTTGTCCATATTAAAAAATTCATGACCCACGAAATGGCAATAAATTGTAAGCCTTGACAACAGAAAGGGACGAGTCCCAGACGTCCCAGTTTAATAGTTCCTGAAATTACAATATTTTCGTCCATATGGTCATTTAATTACCATCAACGTCGTTTATCTCCCACCGTGCACACGGCAGTCACTCGGCAAAAGTTCGTCACGCATATATTCATTTCACCGCTAAAATCGTTACAAACATCCGTTCGTCACGTATGTATAACGAATTCACCCTCCCAAAGTCTATACGTAAACCCATTCCAAACATTCAAATGCCGCGCACGCGTGCAGCGTCCTTTTTTCTCTTATCCTAGTCGAGATCACCGCCTAAATAAGGGCTAATTTTCGTGGTCGGACCGCACAAGCACAGGGCAATAGGCTCTTTCCTTCGTAACGCCGGCTTTTGTTCTTCGCTTCGTGCGCGGCGCGAGCATTTAAAACATTGTGTACCGCGTGACGCGAGGGAGAACCGCGGGGAGAACTTTACGAGGCGTTTCTCGTTTTCGTTTTCACCGCACGTATAATAGTACCGGCGAGCGAGTCGCCGCGCGCATGCCGCTGCCGCGTAGCCGGGGCATAAATCACAAATTAATATCAAAGTGTATGTGTGTATATGTGCAGGCCGAGTGGAGAGCCGACCCCGGCAGCTTATTATTGCTCTAGAGAGCATGTAAGATGTTTTCTTATAGGAGAGCATGCTTTTTGTCGCACGAGTTTTTTTATTATTTTTCTTTATTTCTTTCATATATCTGACTTTTAATTACACGTTTTCAATCAGTGATGTATATGCAGGCCGAGTGGAGAGCCGACCCCGGCAGCTTGTGATTGCTCTCGAGAGCGTGTAAAATGTTTTCTTATAGGAGAGCTTGCTTTTTGTCGCACGAGTTTTATAGATTTCTTGCATATATCTGACTTTTAATTACACGTTTTCGATCAATGATAAGGTTCTGAAATATCCGAGGTATAAATGCTTTTTCAAAGTTGATCTGATTCTTATTCTAATTTTACAAATCTGTCTTTTGCCATAAATCTTTTACTTATACTATATAATTGCAAAACTTCGTTTAAAAAAGCTATACGTAAACAATATACGAATAACAAATCTTCTATAAAGTATTTACTACTTAATAGCAGCAATTTATCGCTAATTAATTATTTATAACCCACTAGACCATAAATATCGCCGCAAGGCCAAATTCTACTACTATGCGCGATCTCAGAAATGTGCCAACTCGCGAGATACTCCGATCTTATCGATCCCTATAACATCGAATCAATTGCCCGAGCACACTCATTTTTTCTTTATCTATCTAAAATCATATTCAGTTCACGGCTTGATTTATTCCCCACTAAATCAGATAAATACCGGCGCATCATGTAAATCACTGTAATACACGATATTTAACATTTTTCTCTCTTTCTCCCAGATAAAACCTCTAATAAGCGCCAATAAATCTCAGCTACAAAAAAAGAAGGAAGCAACGAGAAATTCGCTTATCCGCAGCATGACCAAAAATTAAAAGCTGCATGAATGTCGAGAGACAGAGCGAGAGAGAAAAGGACGATGATCGCGCTACCGCAAAAACCGCAAACTAACGAATTCCCGCGCCGCTGCTAACGACTGCAGCGGCGGCAGTAGCTTCCCGGGAAGGGGGGGGGGAGCGCAATAAATCAAGGAAAAGCCGGAGCAGAAATGGTTTTCCGTTAAAAGGCGCCCATTTCAGGCGAGCGCCGCGGCCGGCTGCCAAGGCAATTTCGTATAGTTGTACCTGCACCGCGCTGAGCAATGGCCTCCACACGATTCCTGCCGAGAGGATGCAACGGTGCATTTTCCCTCTCCCTCTCTCTCTTTTTCTCTATCTCTGTATACCTTCGCTCCTGCGCTTATATACGATTTTTCTCGCCTCTCGCTTCGGCCTACAGGACTTATGGCTGCCGAGAAGCATTGAGAAGCCGCTAAAGGCCTTTTTCTGTTCTTCTTCGTCCATATAGGAGCTGCTGAGATGTGTGTGTGTGTGTTTGTGAGTGTGCACGTATGTACGCTGCGCTGCTCCAGCTTCAGCTCCGCGAGAGCTGAGAGAGCTTAGTCGAGCGTTAATAAACGATCCGAGATCAAAGCCTTACGGAGCGAGACGCGCGGTGGCGGCGGCGGCGGCGGCCCGGGCTCTCATTAGCGGCGATGAAACGAATCGAATCATCCGAGCGTATACATGAGCCGCCGCGTTGAGAGAAAGAATGAGAGAGAGATAAAGATGGATGTATAATGTACGCCTGTGGATGGTTTGTGCACTGTGTATATCGTTCTCGAGTTCGTGTGACAAGAGAGAAGAAGAAAGAGACTAATCGTTGAGAATGGTAAATAATAATGTACCTAATAGTGTGTATACCATTGTTCTTGAAAGTTGTGGAAATTTAGGGATTCATTACCGAAATATCTAGGATTCATTACAAGACAGAGGAGTAATGATAGCTGCCGTAAACCTAAATATTTTCTTTTTTAACATTTTCCAGAGAAAAATCATACTTTATTCACTAACTTATATCGTGTCGATATATATAGACGGTATAACAGCGTCTGGACCAATCAGGGACCTTCTTTAAAGAGAAAACCTCTTATGTCGGTGCGATATAAGTTAGTGAATAAAGCCTCTGCTAGTAAACGTTACTATTATTTTCTATCCGAGTATATAGCGATTTAGAAATAATATAACATATATTGTGTATTATAATTCTATACAAAATACATTCATCTCAAGCTAAATAGAGTAATTACCGATTAAAAAAAATAAGAACCTATGGGCAAACAAATTTTCATTGCAAAATAAGTGTATTTAAGGAAAGTACCAAGCTATTCATGCTCATCTCCATTCGTCTCTCCATCTATACTGCCTATATAACATAACAGCACCGAGAGAATCACCGCGGGAGGCTCAATTAGAGGCCAATTTCATACACGTTATATATAGTTAGCTTGTCTGTGCACTCACGCTTTCACCCGCTCTCGCATCACCGTCTTATCTCACTCGATTTTTCTATCTCTCTCTTCTCTCTCTCTCTCTCTCTCTCTCTCTCTCTCTCTCTCTCTCTCTCTCTCTCTCTCTCTCGTTCTTTTCGCGAGACGTTCATTCATGTTTTCGAATGGATACAGAGATACAAGAAAGAATGTGTGAGCACTTCAGAGGACTCCGATTATTTTTATTTTCGTTTTAATGCACTGACGCATGTATATAGTTATAATACACCCGCAATTACGGTGTATAAATGTATATTTAACTTTATAGATATTTGTGTATGATTACAATGAATTATCTTTAAGACTTTATTGTTAATCAGTAAATCATACTTTTTAATTAGATCTTTGTTTAAAAAAAAGACATTTTAAAACGACGACCTATAACGATGAGTGTTCGTCACTGTCGTGTGTCGATCACTGCCGAAAATTGGACGACGCCGGAATCTGCTTTCTCTTTTCTGTATCGACTCGGATTCGTATGAAAGGTATATAATTTTCACGGCAGGAGATCAGATGTGCACGTGTAAAAACATTCGAACTGCTTCATGATGCGTTTGCGCAATTTTGCGAAATTCCCTTTTACGTGTATAACAGCACGTATTCGAGATTTCGGAGCTTGATGGGGGCATCGTTATTTTGAAAGGGAAAAGTTGCTCATTATATGCATAGATGCACATTAGGAACTCTATTCGAAAGTAGGATCATTGAATATAAATTGAAGTCCAATTATTTAAAAAAGTAGAACTTTAAAATATGGATATCGATATATTTTAACCTAAATTGGATGTTTACCATTTTGATAAGAAAAAAAAAACTTTTTTATGACATAAAAATTAGTGTTTTAAAAAATTGATTATTAGCCTATTGTCCGAATCAATCATCATTTTTAGAACGGAAATGATAATTAAATATCTTAGAGCCTATACGGGCCACTACTGCCGCACAGGAAAAGCAGCCTATAAACTCCTTATCTCGCTCCAGCCGCGAAGAATCCGGTTTTTTTTACGATTCTCTGAACTAACTACCAGCGTATACAAAAAGCGCTCCATCCCCTTACCCCAGCCCGCCGTGGTCGAACAAAAGGCCCCGAGAGTTGATAGAAACTTCCTGCGCAATCCCGTATCTACTCCTCTATACACACTCCAAACTCCTAGACAATATTTTACGCGACATTGCGTTACATTACTCGCGCTCCACTCGCTTCTTTTCTTCCCCGATTCTACAGTCGCATTATTAGTGCTACCGATCTCGTACTTTTCCCCAGGCACTCGCGAACGGCTGACGATGCGAGTGAACTCGAGCATATATATGGCAGCAGCAGCTTTTGTACTTACTACACGTATGAAAAGCGCTGTCCGAGATACCAAATTCGATTAGGGAGAGGGGTGTATATATATACGCATGTTTTTTTCTTCCTTGCTCACCGATCGTTAAGTGACCCATTCTTGCGCCCGGGCCGACGCGCGATGACGATCAAGATCTCAAAGACGAGCTGGCCCCGACAAAAGGGGAGGGGGGGGGGCAGGGGGATGGAGGATAAAGAAGAAAAAGGAGGGCGATCGCGCGCATTTACGCCGCGCGATGCAAGCGCGCGAGAGAGCAAGATGTAAAGTGCCGATAGCTGCGGAGAGGTATATAAGAAAAGGAAAACGCGCAAGAGAGGCCTCGCTCGATACTAAGTTGTCATGGTGTCTCTGCATCTTTCGCCTTTTACTCTTTCGCTGTGTCGATTCTTTCTTTGTATTCGTTTTTTTTTCTTCCTTTTGTAACATTACGGTACTAATGGATTTTATTTTTTTAAATATATAAAAAATGAAGGAATGAAATTGATATTAGATTAAGATTACATTTATTTACTATCGACTTTTGCGGTGAAACGTTTTCGATAATACTTTCTCAAGTTTAAAATATTAAAAGAAATGTTTAATAACTAATTGTAACGATTTATAATTGAAAGTATGTCATATGAAGAAATAGTCGACTTTTTTCCCTCAAATTAAGAATAAAATTTTATTAATTCTAATATTAGTAATTTTATTAGCAACATTTCAGTATTAACGATCAATTAGCATACTTCTATTATACATATGTATATAATGAAAAGCATTGCATCTTAATGCAATCCAAAAGATTTACCTTTCTATTGCTATAAGTAAGTAATAAAATCTTTAAAATTTTAAAACTCTGTTCATTTGAATAAAATTTAACGATTCAATAAACTCGAGCAATTAGTATACCCCGTTACAACAAATAATCTATAAAATACAACATACTAACATTCTATTAAAAACTGTGTAACACGCTGTAATAAAATTTACATGCCCCGCTGCATTAAGTGATACAACATTACGCTTTCCTTGCACACGTCCTACGCCTATCACAGAGCAACTATACTGTCAACTCAACCTGTACACGATATATTTTCCTATAAAACCCCACTGCGGTCGCGAGCAAAATAAGGCGAACGCGAAATTGAACGTGAATAAAAAGAATCTCTCTTCTCTCTTTCTCTCCTCAGCTTCTCCGCGACTTGTTCCCTTTTTGCGCTCGCTCGCTCGCGCGCACAGCAAAACGATCGGTAGGCTGCAGCGCAAGGATGCGCGCCCGAGATCAAAGCTCACTCCATCCTTTTCGCTCCTCTGCAGACTGAACTGTGCGCTGTATAGCAGCAACAGCAGCAGCAGCAGCAGAGATTCCGAGAGATCGAAGCCGAGCGTTCGCTCGATTGCCTTTGATTCTCTCCTCTTCTCTCGCTCGCCGATCTGTGCAGCGATGCAAGAGAGAGAGAGAGAGAGAGAGAGAGAGAGAGAGAGAGAGAGAGAGAGAGAGAGAGAGGGAAGGATCTTGAAGGACGAGCGCGCGATTTTAATGCGGACTGACCGCGTGCACGCCGAGAGAGCTCGGCTTCTTCTGCTGCTGATGCTGCTGCTTCTATACTTGTATGTATATGTAAGAGCCGCGTACACGTGCGTTAAAAAGAGGGGCCTCGTGGTGCAGCGGAGTTTTGCGGCAAGGCTTGATGCGCGCTGAATAGGAGCGAGTTTTCTCTCCGCGCGCATCTTCTTCTTTCGGTCCTTTTTCTGAGCAGGGGTTCGCGAGAACGGTATATCGAGTGAGAGAAAGAGAGATAGAGAGAGAGAGAAAGAGAGGATGTTGTTTTTCGGTATTTAATTTGCGAGATGTCGAAGGCTGTTGCGTACCGCGCCGTTGACATTGTAATCTGATTATGCGGATTTCCCTTGTTTTTGCAAGGGAGCGTATACCTATACGGTATGTACATACCGTATAGGTGATTTTAATCGCGCGCACGTGGATGACTTTTGCTACTATGGAGTCGACTGCTTTTGGCTTTATCTGAGAAGTATATCTTTTTCGTCAGATTAATTATTTCGTTTTAGGTGAAATATTTTGTTTTCAAATTTACTTATAACAGTGAACGAAAACGTAAACAAGATATTGCAATTTTTTCGTTTTTTATTAACGATTTGCGAGAAAGGATTCGTGACCACAGTAAGATTTGAATTTTTGAATCGTTCAACTTAATTTCTATTGTTTATATTTTTATATTTCAACGGCGATCATTATTGATTACGCGATAAGATTACGCGAGTAAACATAAGCGCGGCGCTTTATGAATGGTTTCAATTTTAAAAAGGCTTTGGCGTGTAATCATAGTGACGTAATTAGGCACATATAGGTACCGATGCCTTTGTTAATGGACGGGGATCGTATTTTATACTTTCATTAAATATTCGGGATTCAAATTTCTCAATCAGAATCTTAATAGGCGGTGCGGAATATCATCCTAGAATAACTTAAATGGTTATTTAAATATGAATGCTCGTTTTGTAGGAACAGGTATTGACCTGTTCGTGCTTGAATCTGTCCCGGATTTAATCCGAATTTTGAACTCCACTAATCCATTCAAAATAAATAACTAAAGATTTTTAGTTATTTATTTAATTTTATTTAAGGCATTTTAAAAATACGCGATATCAAAGCAACATCTTTTTTGAAAATAATACATTTAACAATGACCACATAGGTACATGATACATATACTTAATCATTCATAAAATATGCAATCATTAAATTGCCTGATACCAGATTTAATGAATTCATATAATATGAAGATTAAATGTAATTCACTTGAACGTTATCTCTCAGCGATGACAGTAATAAAGGATTAAATGATCATGTACACAAATGATACATGAATAAATGTCAGACAATTTTATTTATGTACTTTCATGGAGGCAGTCTTTGGTCAGTAGGGGCCTATCTTTGGTCACTTTCTTATCTTCGCTTCATACTTTCTTATAATTAAATTAATCTATTGCAAGTAAATATTCTCCTTTTCAAAATTAATATGTACAAAATATACAAAGTTCCAATAAGATGCATTTATACGAGGGTGAAGTTGACCGAACACTGGGTCCAGGCCTATTCTCAGCTGAATGAAACCTGGACTCATTATCGTGGTTTTTGCATTATTATTTGTATTATTAGTTTCAGATATTATTACCATCAAAATAATAAGTTAAACAACTGAACATCACGAAATTTACAAAAATCAATTCGCAAATACATTCGCAAATGGAAAAAAAACACTCTTTCTTCTCCACAAACTAATTCTCCTAACCGAAATAAAAAACAAGAATTTCCATTCACTCTCATAATCAAGTGCCTCGCAATACAAAAGCGAGGAGAGAGCGCGCGGGTAACCAAAGAGGCCCTATATTCGCTTCGAAGCAAGAAAAAAAGAAAAAGAAAAGGAATCAGACGAAGAGGAAGAAGAGGCCGAAGAAGAAGAAGAATAAGAAGCAGAAGAAGAAGAAGAAGTAGAGGAAGAAAACACAATAAACGGGCGACTCACCTCGCGCTCAGCCTGCAGCTGATCCTCGTGGCCCATGAAGTTGGGCATGGCGGTGAGGTTGTACCTGAGACCCCGACAGAAGGACACGTTGAGTCGCTCGCACTTGGCGCTCGCGCCCTGGTGACCGCTGCCACCGCCGCCGTGATTGATGCCCCAGGAGCGCGCGCTACCGGTCAGTAACCCGATCGCCAGGAAGAGCCGCAGGAGCAGGAACATCTTCAGTGTTGACGACGACATCGCTGCAGTGTGGCTCCGTGTATCGCGGGAAATTTGTCTCTAACGTCGCGGGATTATCACAGCGATTCTCGAGAGCATCGATTTGATCATAGCTGTCGCTTTGACGATTTGTAGGTTGTTTACGCTGAACGTTGGGTATTGTGTGGATGTCTTTTCTTTAAGCGATGAGTTCACTAGGGTCACTGCGAGGTCACTTTGAGTCACCGACGGTATGCGAGTGGCGATTTAAGTATTCACACAGCACACTTCGATGAGTATTGCTATTGGGACCAATGATCCACGGCGATTTAGATCTCGCTCTCTTTACTGGTACCACTTGAACAGAAGCCGGCGAACCGATCAACGACGCTTGATTGCCGTTCTCGAGTTCGTGCGATGTATCGCGCGATCGAACACGAATCTTTAAGTCAAATGTAGAACCACTTCACTTGTGTATACAATAACTCGGAAGACTCGGCACCGGTACATGAAGAATCCATAAATATACAGAATCGTATTCAGTTGAATGCACAGTACACAATATACAGTTTCTATAAAATTGTAAAAAAAGAACTTCGATTCTGCTATATGTAAAATGCAAAACTTATTAGCAAATGAAGAACAACTTCACTTGTACATGCAACTCAGAAAGGTCAATAAGCACCGGTACGTCTAAAATCCATAAACATATATAAAATCGGTACAGTTAACTCCACAGTACACAACATATAGTTTCCATAAAATTGTTAAAAACTACGCGCAGAAAGTATTAAAAGAAGCAACGCGTACAAAAGTGCGTGCGATCTTTCGTTTGTAATAATAATAAAATGTATATAAGCCGCGCTCTCAGAGGCAGAGCAGCAGCACGAGCAGAGCCGTGCACTCGGCTCGGCAGTCGGCAAGGTACTGAGCTCTCGGCTGGCGGCCGCAGCGTGCTCGGGCTTATACTCGCCGGCTCGTGCCTCTCCGCGCGCGCGTTTTGTATTTTTCAATGCCTATGGCGCAGGGTGAGGGAAGACCCGGCGCGGAGCGCAACGCACTCTTTCTCTCTCTCTCTCTCTCTCTCTCTCTCTCTCTCTCTCTCTCTCTCTCTCTCTCTCTCTCTCTCTCTTTGTCGAGCCTCCTTCGACAATACCGCAGAGAGAATGAGAGAGAGAAAGAGAGAGAAAGAGAGAGAGAGAGTGGAGGACTGGTCCAGCTTCAGCTTCAGAGGTTGGAAGAGGAGGAGGAGACGGCGACGACGTCGAGGATGATGATGATGAGGGAGAAGAGAAGAGAAGAGGTGCGGGAAACGCGTATTTTGATTGAGGTTTGTTTATGCGATTTTGATTTGGATTTAGGTTCATTAGGTATAATCCGCGCGAGGTGACGATAGCGAGGAGCTTTATTGGGGTAAATGATTTTTTTAGGAGGAAGTAGTTGATGGGGGTATCATGGTCGTTAAGTGCACGCTGAGGTGGAAGTTTAAATTTTTAGCGATTTAGGTTGATTGGCAGTGGAAATTTTTTATGGAAGTTTGAATTTAATGCGTTTAGATAATTCTTTATATATAAATTGTTAGTATTAAAAGGTAACAAGGTTATTGATAGTAATAAGCAGGACCGGGGCTAAGTTGGACACTTTATGTTTTGAGACTTTTATTTTTTAACATTTTATGAAAAGTAGTACTATTGCAATTAGTGTATACTTATCAAGTAATTAATTTAACTAACTATTTAAATAGCTCAGCCTCTTATATTATCATTTACTATTATGTTTGTTTTTAGTTTTAAGAACATGGTTCACTGTCCAACTTACACCCGGTCTCCCCTACACTCTTTGTATGAGATTAAGATTAAATCAAAGATTACATTTTAAAGTCTAATGAAACGAATTTCATATCCCAAGAGTTGAAAAATAAATTTATACATAAACATATCTACCTAATTAAATTTTATTAAAGCGAGCATATTCATTTATAAAATATAAAATAATGTATTCTTAAAATAAAATTAGTACCGTCATCGGACCAGGGACCTACTTTCTCATCAAATAAAATTAATCAGAATATTACTGATCAGGATTAAGATTCTGGTCTTATTTTTATTCCATTATTTTTATACAATTCTTGTAAAAAAGTTTGCGATAACAAATTATGTAAAAAAATTATCAGAAATTATTTATTAAATTAATGATACTCTGAATGTACAACAAAATTAAAATATTAATTTAATTTATTATAATAAACTAATTAGTCGTATAGACTTTATATTAACAAATCTTATCTATTTTTACGTATTGGAATGATTTAAGAAAAGCGAAGTGTTAAAAAGTATCTATGAAATATACTCCTAGTCATATAGAATATAAATTTGGTCGTTCGAAGGCATATTATGCGTAATGAAATCGACATTGAAATCGAAATATATATAAAAAAAGTACAAGGAGCAATGGTAAAAACGTTTGGTAGAAAGAGAAGGAGAGAATGTATAAGAGGACGACGATCGATTCAGGTAAGGACGCGTTCGGTAGTACGTGTTCCTGGAGAGCCCGGCAGCATACACTACGCATTTCGGGGCCGTTTCTTTTTCCTTTTGCCTGGTCTCCTTTATTGGCCCCCCTCGCAGCTCTCCTCTCCTTCCTTCCATACTCCTTCATCTCTCTCCATCCTTTTCTATATAAGCGCGCGCCTACTTCTCTCTTAGCTCGCCGTTTATCCACGAAGGACCTATTATTTTCAAAGAGCGAGCGAGAGACGGAATTTCGGAGCTCTCGCTCGCGCACACTTTTGCTTATGGGATAATAATTAGGGGTCTCCGAGGAGAGCTTCGATGTAAATCGCCGTGCGGCGCGGCGCGCGTATCTTGATCTCGAAATTGCGTGACGGTTGTCGATCAAAGCAGCTCTGAGAGTACAGGACTTTAGAGCGAGCACAAGCTTAATGTTTGTGATGCATTTCATTTTTGGAAGAGCGAGAGAGGTATAGGGGGTATATAGAGTTTAATGGACCACTGGCGCGACTGACGACAGTTTTGCGAGGCCCCGCAACGCGCGCGCGCGCGCAACTTTGAGATTTTACGCTCGAGGTGTAAAGAAGGTAATGACGAGGAAGTTGAAGGCAAGGGTTTGGTCAGCATGGGGGATTTATTCGGTGTGAAGATATTGGTATTGATTATCGGATGTGATAAGAGATCTCGTGTTACTGAATTTCTCTGTGGGTCTGGATATAAATATCAGGCGGTTGCATCACACCCGATATCCCGATTTCGATATTCTTTATGAGTTAATTATAACCAATATAAACGTAATCGTTTTAGTATGCGATCATGCACTATATTAATTTATAAGCTCAATAATTTATAAATATTCTAAGGATAATGTTTCGCTTCTGAATAGTTAAAACAATCATTATAATATGTCTATTTAAGAGGAAGTAAAAGGGTACTTTTCAAATGCGTTTCTGAATCCAATAACAGAATTTTTTTGATAATCTAACGAGATAATGTTTATATAAATGCGAAGGGTATCATAGGAAGCCGTTTTTTTAAATTGACACTTTGTTACAGGGATCTGTATTATCGACTTCTTCATTTTAAACAATTACTTGAGATTCAACACGTTTATTAGAAAAGCGACCCTCTATGTCCTACAAATTTGTATAAACACTGCCTGGCTTAAATTTCAAAAGATTCTGTTGTTATTCGCAGCTGGAAAAACGTTTTGAAATTTTTCCGTGGTAATAAGCAATGCGTATGGGTCTCTTTCACATCTCCTTAATCCTTTGACTCCTAGTCAGTTATTTCAATATTTTCTGTTTTATTATAAAATATTCTATAAGCAAAAACGGTAAATCTAACAGCTCTACTTTTTAACCGTCTTCAAAAAGAAGGAGGTTATCAATTCGACCCGTATGTTTTGTATGCCTGCTCTCGCATAACTCCTCAGCGGATCAATTGATTTCGATATTTCTTTTTTATTTGATAGAGCAAGTTCCATTGGTAGCCCCATACAAATGTACAGTCGATTCTGGGCCAATACTACTAGTACTGGCCAATTAAACAGCTTCTGACATCAATGTTTCCGTCATTGTTTTTGATGCATTTTGATGCACAAATTCTTTCCAGATGCACAAATTTCGATGATTCTATTTTTTTTATCAGTTAGATTAATGTCTACTGGTGGTTTTATATAAATTTTGAGTCAGCATTGAGCCAATACTACCAGTACTGGCCAAATAAAATTATTTTTTCGACATTTTTTGTACCAGATATATATAATATATAATACTTTCTGTAATAACGGGGTTGAGTAAAATAATGGGCTCGATCAAATGTATAGTATCTTTATTGGATACAAAGTTAACATTTATTCATACTACAACATTTGGGAGATGACGCCAAAAATTACAGCAAATTAGCATCGACTCCAAAAAGTTGTAGGTTATGGAATAATTTGTTGACTTTGTATCAAATAAAGATAATATAAATTTGATCGAGCGTATTATTTTTCTCAATCCCGTTATTACAGAAAGTATTATTCTTACTTTTTAAAGCGTTATATTTTTGAAGTCGGTCCAATATTCTTTTAAAAATTTGTATGTATCATAATTTCTTTCCGGCATATACGACAGACACTTGATAAAATTCATTTTTATTTGAATTAATTTGCGTAAGATTTTTATTGAAAAAATATCTAACCTTTTCCTAAAAACACGAACTATATCTAGCCATTTTTGTAAATGAAAATAAATAATGTTTCAAATCACTTTTATGCGAAATTATTTATGTGGTTCGATTATTTCTGCGAAATGTAGATACCCACTTTCTTCATTTGCACGACAGTATACAAAATTCAAATTTTGGTAAAAATAATTATACATAATATTTCTTTTACTTTACGCGTTTTCTATATTAGGAATGTATTTACAGTTATATTAAAATATGAAAGTAATATATTATATATTTATAATTATTTTCAAAAAGAAAAAGTAGTTGTATAATTTTCTTCTCAGTAGTTAAAAACATAATTCAAATGAATAATACATTTACTTGTGTAAATAAACAGCTAGTAAAAACTCACCCACCCAGTGCAAACTCGTACATTATACAATAAAAGCACACCAAACACTCTTCTTTCAGCTTCAATTAATGTTTAATTTTTCAACGGATAGACAGCATTCGATACTTATTGCGAAATGAACTTTCGCGAAACTCGAATTCACCTAATTAAATCCAAACAGCAATCTACCTACCGTGTATATAAATTCCTTCGATATTACCATATAAGTGTCCCGTGCGCGGGAATCCAACTTTCTACGCGTGAACCTCTTATAAACCCAAGATCGTGCGCGAGCACGTTATTCTTCGCGGTGTACATCGACTTTATGAGTCACAAAATGGAGGTCAGTAATTTCCCATACTCGAATAATAGCCTCTCGCTAAATATCATTTCGCAACTCGCTCGTCCGAGCATTCATATGAGAAATCCTAATGGCGCATGTGAATAGCTAACGAATAAAAAGAAATGGAAAAAAAATCCGCAGCGACATCGCCAAGTCATACAATGAAATGTTCCCGTATAGACAGACTTACATTCATCTTGTAAGTATGCACTTACTTGTGCCGACAAAGTAGCTTGCCGATATTGCCCGTAATAGGCAACTTGAAACAGTTTTCATAATCAATTGACCATTGAATGCCTGTGCAGTGAATCAAATATTAAATTTATTATTTTTTTAAACGCGGTGTATGTATTTAACGTACTGCATTTATATTTAATAAATTTTATTTTCTAAATGTGTAGAAAGAACCCTTTTGATAAAGCGTAAAGTTATTAAAATGAAAATTTAAATAATAATCAAATAAGCTTTTTTATTGCAACTCTTTCTATATACTAATTGAGAAAAGAAGTATTTTTAACTGCAAATTATTTACTAAACAATATTCTAGTACAAAATTGGCACAATTAAATTTTCTACTAAAAAAATAATTATTTAAATTAAATGATTAATAAAATAGTATACAAAATAAAATTGTCTGTACAATTATTACGTTCCTATATAATACATAGTTGTCTGTATGAAAAATGTTAATATTACTAAAGAAAATACCAACAATAATTAAATTGCATTTCACTCCAGTGTTAAGTAATCTTATCGTCGGTCGCTTTCGGCTGTTCTTCTTCTCGATGCGCTTAAAAAAGTTCCTGCATTTTGAAGAACCATATCAGCCCTCGCGATCGCTTACACCGCGAACATATCTCGCACGCGCTGCACTCGCGAGAAATGAAATTAATATAGAACTCCATAAATCACGTCGCGCAAGTTTACACGATGTACCGTTCTCAATGCAGAGCGCCACGCGAGTACTCAAGCAAGCACGAGCACGAGCATGAACATTACATACATGCATATATGAGCAAAGGCACGGGCGGTCTAAAAAATTTGTCTGATTACCCATCTGGTGCACACTGCACGGGGATCGGGTTGCGCCCCGTATACGTTTTGTGCGTGTGCGGCCGCGGTCCGCGCGCGCTCATATAGCCCTTTTGTGTACGAATTTCATTATACGAGGTCACAATAGCTCAGCTATTTCTCTCTCTCTCTCTCTCTCTCTCTCTCTCTCTCTTCCTCTTACATAGTTATACATATACTGGTCCTCCTTCGATATGTCTTTCTCTCTCTCTCTCTGTTTCTCGGCTCGTCGACGGAATGAATAATAATAGGGGCGCAATAGCCAAGTGGGTTCTAATAAATCCCCATTATTCCGATTTGATATGACCTTCCACGTTCCGCGCACGAGTTCCACTCGGCTTTTGTATAATACGCGGTCGCTCGTCCCTCTTTTTTTTACCTGTTTCTAAATTTTTTTACTTACGCATTCGTAATGGCATATATAGAACCAAAGTCCGCGCGCGCTGGAGTCTTCGAGAGTTCAAGTGCATAAGACGCATAAGTAAATATATATTATAGGTAGTCTGCCTGTCGGCGGGTACTCGATGCGACTCGCGACAAAATAGACGAGTGCGTGCGGGCCGCAGGTCAGGCGATGCTCGCTTGGTCTCTTGTTCGGTGCAGTTCAGTGCTCTTCTTTTCTTTTATTGTGCTCGACCGTCGCTCTCTATATATGCTCTCGTCGTCGGTACCAGCCCGATTGAGAAGGAAAGGAGCGAGCCGGACTCCGAAGGTTTTGTGTGCACAAAGGTGCAGGTCCCCCCGGATCATACTTGCGAATGAAAGGCATCGGGCAGCTCTTCGGGGAACATTTATGCACGCGCGAATGAGATTTTTATAGTCATGGGTGTGTCTGTTGTTGGGTGTTACCATACAGCACACGCGCACTTTTTGACTAGGTTCAGTCGTTCGAAATAGATTTGGCATTCCTCGAGGTTGACGGTTCGTCTGTTCTGGTTCTTCTCGGTTCTCGGCCTGTCTGTCTGTATATGGGTTGCAGCTTCTTTCGCTCTATGATTGAGAGCTAAGTATGCATGAGATTATGCCGGACGCTCTCGAATATTATACGAGCTACCGAAAGTTTGAAGTGGGTCTTGTGAGTGAGCTAATATTATGCTGGTTCTCGTATAGTTGGGTTACGCCATGTAGGTATTCGTTTGTTTATTGTTTTATTTTGTGGGGAAAAAACTTGCAGTAATAAAGTTGATTGTTTTGCTACCTGTCACTACAGTAGCAAATTACATAAAATATTATATAACTGCTGGAAAATGTTAAATTACTGACTACATAATATATACTTTTGGATAAAAATATTTTAAAATAAATAAATAAATTAAATTTATTATATGTCCTAAATCTCTTTGAAAAATGTACGTATCACAATTATAACTGCTTTCTCAAAATTATTTATTATAAAAATGCCAAATTATTTTATAAAGTTAAAATAAAAAAAATTAAAAAATTCTTTTCAAATTTATAAACAAAATATAATATTTTTATAATATAAATTATTATTTTAGTCATAATAATATGCTTATTACACCTTTATTGAAAAATTTATAAGAAATTTTAATATCGAGGACAAAACAATGTTCATTGTTAAAAAGCTTTTACTTAAATAAAAGGGAAAAATGCACCATTGTTTTTACTTGCCCACGCTGATGCAAGCCCTTAATCCCGCGACGCCAGAGTGCGCTTTTTCAGTTCGAAGAAAATCAAGAATCACACGACAATCAAAAACTCGCGGGCCACTGCGCGGGCTCCCCCGACGTCTCATTCCCGGTTCCCGAACAATGCACAAAAGAAAGAACAAGAAGACGAAGAATAAGACGACGACTGCGACGGCCAGCGACAACAACAGCGGCACAGCCTCGACGAAGAAAAAGGCCAAGAATGAGAAGAGACCGAAGAAGCCTCTGATGTGCGAGCGCGCGCGCGCGAGAAGAGAAGAGAGTCCTCTTTTCGAGGAACGCGCATAATGGTCCGCGAACGGATCTCGCGAATCTCCGCGCGCGCGCGGATAGGAGCTGAGCAAAAAAAAAAGGCACGACGAAATGGCAGCAGCAGCAGCGGCGGCAGCGGCAGCACTCGAACGCTGCTAACGGTACAAAGCGCGTAATTAGCACTTTTACGTCCACCCGGCAGCAGCAGCGGCTGAGGCGAGGGAAGAGAGAGAGAGAGAGAGAGAGAGAGAGAGAGAGAGAGAGAGAAAAAAAGGGAGAAGTTGCGCGCTCCGCGGCCGGTGGGATCAAAGCGCCAAAGGGAGTCCTGCCAACCTGTCACACCAGTTTCTCTTTCTCTATCTTTTTTTTTCCTTCTCCCGCTCGTTCTCTCTCTCTCTCTCTCTCTCTCTCTCTCTCTCTCTCTCTCTCTCTCTCTCTCTCTCTTTCTCTTCGTCTTTCTTCATTTCTTTTTTCTATATAAGCGCTCGAGTCGCGCGGAGATGAGCAGCTTTCATTATTTTTAACTACAAAGTACAAAGTGTTTTTTGTGTTTGTCCGCGTTCTATATACTTTTGTTAACAGTATTTTAGAAAAGTAATCTGCAGTATATCACGCTAAGAGGCAGGACGATGGTGGGTATTATGCATTTTGCCATGGGTGCACGCTGGCCGAGAAATCGGGTAGAGTTATTAAATTACTTAAGGCTTGGCTTCTGAAAAAAATGTAATAAACTTTTTAATGATTTTTTTAGGTACTTTTTAGAATCTTAAAGTTTTAATGAAGACACGGGCACGAGATACTTATCTTTCAACTCTTCATTTGGTTTACATTAATGCGCAATTTGTTGAATTTAATTTAATTATCTAATAAATGTTATAATTATATTTTTATATTAAAGTTTAGCTATAAATAAATCTGCTAATTTAAAAAAATGTTTTTAAATTGGATACAATTATTTCTATTGCATCTTTTTATGTTTTCCTTAGACCTGCTTTTAAAATACATAAAGCAGTGAAACAATCACTTAAAAATTTAGGTTTCAAAAATAATTTTGAAGTAGGTACGCAATATCAACTTTGATCTACTTTTTCTAAAGCTAATGTACAGGTATCTGTTAAAAAATAATAACAAAAACAGTTTAAATAAAATTAAATAAATGAATAATTTTATTAAAAAAAATAAATTTTTATGTGTCATTTTTAGTTGTAATTGTTATTTTAAAACGTTTGGAATGTCTCTAACAGAATATTCTTCGAATTTTCATTTACACGGTTATTTTTAAAATTCATCTGCTTACTGAATTGAAATACCATTTCTTCTTTAGTTCATGTCATTATTTCGTATGTAAAAACCAACAATGGCAACCGCCATTCTAAAAACAAGCGTAGAGCTTAAATGTTAAACAAGCGTAAAGCCACTTAAATGTTATTCATTGTATAATACACGTACGCAATTATAAAAAAATTCTCGTCAAAGATGCTTCACGCTCGCGGTGTATCAATAAAAAAAATTAAGCCGTAAAACAGGGCGTTCATGAAAGATGCATCCCCCGCGCACGAAACTTTCTTCTCGTCCTCTCTTTTGTCTACCTTTCAACGAAACTGTCGAGCGCCGCAACAGGCATCACAGGAGCAGCGACATAGCAGCCACCGCTCTCGATCCTTATACATATAGGTATACACACACACCGAGAGAGACAGAGCGAGAGAAGTATGGCCCTCTCCTGTTGCGTACATAAGCGCACCGGCATCAAAAACGACCCGTGGTCCCCGGGATAGCCCGTGCCGCCTCTGTACAATATATAAAAACTCGAACGCAAGCGCACAAGAGCCCAAAAGCAAGCCGATAAACGACCGGCCAATTCTCCCCCGTGCCGCAGGCGATCGGCAGTGGCAGCTTCGATGGACCGTGCGAGAGTGTATACTCTGCTGTAAGTTCCCCTCTCCTCCCTCGACACTCTCCTTTCTATTTGTCGGGGGCCCGATGGGCGTAACGAATCCACGCCACACACCGATTTTTCGTCAGCACGCCGGGATACTTATACCGGCGTCCGGCAGTGGAAAAAGTGCCGGAATCGCGTTCGGCGTCATCAGAGGCGAAGGCGCGGGATAATGTGGAGAAAAGCGCCGCATCGAGGAATATAGGGGGCCCGAGCCGTTTCCCTTTTCGGGCCTGGTGCCGGCACAAAGGATAAACAGTGCAGTGGAGAGACGAGAAAATAGGCCTCGCGCGGCCGAGGTGATGTATACTTGATTTTCCGACGAATCGGAAATTTGGGAAGGTGCGAGTTGACGACGACGTTGTTGGTGCACCCGTGGAAAGTGTAGGAGGTCGACGAGCTCTCTGTTCTCGGCTGTGTTTCTTTTTTTTCGTTCGTGGGTTCTCACTTTTTTATGAAGAGGGGGGGCTGCGAGGAAAATGGAGAGGTACACGGGTTTAGTCGTATTGTCCTGCTGTAGCTCAGGAGACTGTGAAGGATCTTTGATTGACTTGAACGGATTCGAGTTTTGTCGGGACTGATGACGGGCAATTTTTTTTTCTTTTCTGCTTCTTCTAGGATTGTGAGGTGAGGTGGTGAGACCGCGTCAGCGTGTTTTATAGTCCGGCGAATTTCACGTGGTGTGCGGGCTGCCGTGATTGTGTAGACTCTGATCAATGGCGTTTATTATTTCGTCGACGGCTGACTAATGTGGGATTCTCGGTTAGCTCGTGCTGAGCATGTAATTTAAAAATGGTCTGGATTCTATAGAACTATTATAACGAAAATTTTATTTTCCACGAATTTCAATTTAGTTGGTAGGAACTTTGGGACATTTTTGAAATTTTTTATTTTAAATTGGTTCGTTACTTTTATGAGTCACGTATAATTGTAAAAGTCATTATAGCTATCTGACGTGTATATATATTTTTACAATATATTCTTTTATTTTATGAATAATTAATTTTTGTTAATACCTCCGTCTTTTATTCATTAATTTTATCTTCATATTATGTCAAATACTTTTAAGATAGAGTGTTATAATAAATAAAACACTAAAAAATGCAAGTGCACTTTACTCACTTTTATCCTTTCTGGATTTTTGTATCTCAATGCTATACTCAAAGCTAAATATAAGTATAAAAAGTATATTACTTTACGGTCTCATCAAAATTTTAAGAGACGATTCATTTAAAACTTACATATTTTGTTTATTGAAGTTTATTTTTGACTAGCTTTGATTGCAACTATATATCTAAATTCGAACAGAGCGAAAAGAATTTCAAAATTCTATCTTGCATTTAAATTCAGTTTGCTTTTCTACATAAATTCAGTATTTTTAACATTTGAAATTTTTCATAAAAAATTCAATCTGATAACTAGACAAAAGATTTTTACATAATATACATTCCCATGTTGAATTCTAATAAAAATGAAAACTTAAATTTATTATTCTACTTATATTTTATTTCTATAAATTTATATTATGTAACAACAACACCCTATTATCCCTATAGTACAATTTCCAAGCAGTGCGCGCTCTATAATTATTATTTAAATAGAAAAACAGAGACAGATTCATTCCAGCGTAACTCCGTTCGAAGCCATCATCATCTCCTGCGTTCATTGCGGAGTCGCAACCAATGAAGCTGCCTACGCCTCAAAAAAGTTAACCCAAAAACGTCTATGCGAAGCGCGCAAACGACATCCGCCTATGCAGCCCAAGCAAAGCGAATAATAAGCTGCTCGATGAGCGTGAGCCGCGTCGCGTCGCTTCAATAAAAATTCCCATTCAAAAAGCGGGAGACAATTAAATTAGCCATTGTTGCGCAGGATCTCCGCAGCGCAGGCCGAGTTTCTCGGTAAAAACTCCGCGTCGCGCCGCGGCCGCACGGAAAAGGAAGGAGCGAGCATGCACGAGCAAAAGAAGACAGAAGGAGAAGAAAGGTAGCAGCAGCAGAAGCAGTGGAATGGGAGATTGATCGCTCGAGGCCCTGGGAGCGCATCAAAAACTCGTCCAGCGCCTTGTTCGCGCGCGGTAGCGGCCCGCGAATTCGGAATTTGGAGTGAGCCCCGCAGACGTCGCAGAAAAAGAGGATGCGTATATGCCCGCGATTGCTCCGAGCTTTCTCTCTCTCTCTCTCTCTCTCTCTCTCTCATCTCTTCTCTTTTCTTTTTCTCTTTGCAGCGCGGCATCCTATGGACATTTCGTCCTCGTCGCCGTCCTTGCGCCGAAAAGAGAGTGCGACTCGTTATTTCGGCTCTGCGATTCGCTCGCGTTCTCTTTTTGCGCCGGGAGGCTTTTGTTTTATATCGAAGGGTTCACTTTTTCATCGGGCGGCGCAGTGCGGCCCTTCGCGTGTGTATATAGGTATATAAGAGAGCAGAGCGCAATTTCGCCGGTTTGCGAGGGAAGGTGATTTTCGAGTTTCTTTGTTTATCGTGTAATGACGATCTGTGCTGCCTGAGGTTTCAGTCTGGATGCTCGCGCGGATGGATTTCAGAGTTTTTGTTGTTACGCATGGAGTGACGGAAGGTTTGGGCGTGCCTTTTTTTCGGTAGATGGCCAAAGATGCCCGGGCTTATAATTGTAAGAGATTTTGTGATTCTGCAATGTTTTGAATTCTGTGTTTTTGTCGGGGTGCGCGATTGTGGGAACGCCTGACTCGTGAAGTAAAAACAATTGCAACAATTTAAAATTCAAGTTTGTTAGATCGTATCTATGTGATTACATTATTTAAAAAACATACTTTCAACGGTCCAATAAAAAACAAAATTTTTATTTTTGTTGTTATGATTTACAATATGGTAAACTCAATAACAAATCTTAAATAGAAACATCAACAATTTTGAAAATAATTTATTGTATTTGTGCAGAAGTAAAATTATAAAACAAAATTATGCTTTATATACAGATTTTTAAGACTTTGAATACCTTAAATTATTAAGGGAGCAGGTCTAGGTTAAACCAAAAAAAGATTTATTTTTACGAGTCCAGAAAACTCTTTTTGTTTAAATGCAATCATTCTGAAAATATTTATGCTATCAAAACACAATAATATCTTAAATTTTGCCGTTGTAAAACTTCAAAATCTTGACAAAGCACGTCATAATAAATCACTATTTTCAATACCATATTTATTAAAGGAACTTTGATCCTCACACAATTCGAACTGACACGATGAACAAAAATTTTTTTTCGACGGTTATTCGACTCCTTTTGACATATATTACAAAAAGAGCGGAGCACTTTGTGGTTAAAATTTTTTATTATTTTTTTGCAAATCCAATAGATTTTTTTAAAAATTTTTTAAAGATTTTTTTTATAAATTGGTTAGATCTCCGAAAGAAAAACAATTTTAACTCTTTAAGTCAAAGGGAGTCGAATAACTGTCGAAAAAAAATTTCGTTCACCATGTCACCTCAAATCGTTGAGGATCAAAGTTCCTTTAATAAATCTGGTATTGAAAATAGTGATTTATTGTGACATGTAGAATTTTAAAGTTTGACAACGGTAAAATTTAAGATATTATTTTGTTTTTATAGCATATAAATTTTCAGAATGATTGCGTTTGAACATAAAAATTATCTGGACTCGTAAAAAAAGTCTTCTTTTGGGTTTAACCCAGGCCCTTAAGGATTTACGCTTAGACTGCAATTCGCAAGGATATTATTTTTTGTAAACAAAAAAATTATATTAATAAAATTAAAACCGATAATAGTTACTCAAAAACCGATATAAATTGATACGAATCATGGAGCGAATCCATAGAAAAATCAATCGCAAAATTTTAAATTATAATTCGGTTAAATAGTTTGAAATTTAATTTATAATACGTGGTATAATCGCCAAAATGTAAATAAAATAAATACTTTATTTATAAAAGCATGTGCAAAAGAATTTAAAAAGTAAAAATTGTATGTACATACTATAAAACGTTCTTTAACTGCGAGTGAAAGATAAATAAATGAAAGACCATCTTAAAAGTCAGTATTATAGGTTAAATGAAATATGATCGGAAATCGGCCAAAAATAAATTGTCCACTTTTGCTACCGCACTCGAAGAGCCCTCAAAACTACCTACCTGAACCTACATATCGCAACCTTTCAGTATAGTCTGTAGTGTGCACGCACGCAGGGCTATTAGTTCCGGATTCCGGCCAGTCGGAATTTCCTTTGATTCGCCACTTCGCACGCGTGCACTTGTACCGACACGCTCGGCTCCCAAGAAGCATGCTTACACCCGTAAGACGAAGAAAAAGAAGAAAAAAAAGCAGAACGGGAGGTCCATCCGAAGAACTTCCAAAGCTTTGTACGCGCGCGCGTATCCGCTACGAGCGAGAACACAAGGGAGCGCATTCAGTAGTACCCGCGCGCCGGAGCACGCACGTATACCTGCGCGATTGACCGGTCGGCGGGCGAGAATTGTCCCTTTCAGAAGCGGCCCGACGCCAAGGTGAAGTAGAAGAAGAAGAAGAGAGGACCACCCTCCTGCGGATTACCAGCTCCTTCGGCTACTTTGCGCAAGGCGCGAGACTACGACCTCCTTCGAGGAGGATGCTATAACATTCTATTCTAATACCCTTCATCCTCTTCATCGCCTTACGTCATCGCCTGCGTGTATACTTATGGGGCGCGCGCTGCGCGAAGGAGAGAAAGGAGAGAGAAATCCACGTTAATTTGGAAATTTGTCCGCGCAGCTCCCAGATTTCTCGCGCGTATAATGTAGAAAGGAACAATCGGAATTTTGGTGCTCGAGAGGAGGCGCGACGAGCCGGGCGAACGAAGACAGCAAGCGGACGCTATTAAGCTTCGCTGATCCGAAAAATCCTAGGATTTACGCCAGCTTCCTGTATGCTCATTAGCCTTTGTTGCAGGAGTTGTGTTTGCTAAATGTTGCCAGGAAAACGAGTTTAGCTGGTGAGATCATGCTTGATGCACATATAGCAAGGATTATAAAATAAAGTTCAATGGCAAAGTTTATGTATACGCACATCAGCTTTGTGATTTTGATTGGTCCAAATTTCTGCCAAGGCACTGATGAAAGTTTAAGCTGAGCGCTACTTTTCATGAAAGCAATTTTCTTGAAAAAAACTTCAATGATAGTTTTAGATGTATATTTTAAGATAAAACAAGATTTAGAATGGTACTATAACTTAGTTACGAGAAAAAAATAAAAGAAATAGGCTATTTTATCAGAAACAGATTTACGTGTTAAATCCCATAAGAGTCTAACTTTGGTAAAATAAGCCAATTTCTTTCTTTTTGTAATACATGGCACCAGGAGGCGAATATCAATAGAAAAAAAATTGTGTGAAGATTAAAGTTCCTTTAACAAATATGGTATTGAAAATAATGATATATTGGGACGTGTAGGATCAACATTTTAAAGTAAAATTTAAGACATTATTATGTTTTAATAGCATACAAATTTTCAAAATGATTGCTTTTAAACATAAAAAGTTTTCTGGACTCGTGAAAAAAAGTCTTTTTTGTTTTTAACCCAGGCCTGACGCCTTCAGTATGCATATCTCGCATTATCCCACTATTTTTGAAAGGTATGATTTTTGAGTTATTTAAAAGATCACAATTTACTATCTTTAAAAAGCGAAGTCCTGCCAATAAATATGATATTGACAATAGTGCCGTGTAGGATCAATGTTTTTAGGGTTTACAATGGTAAAATCTAAGATATGACCAAGCATTTATAATAGAAAAAATTTCAGTAAGTTTTCTTTTAAATATAAAAAGTTTTATGGAATCATAAAAAGAATTGTTTTTAGGGTTTAAGGGTGTCTTATTCCCGCTATATGAAATATAAAAGAAAATAGCTCTTTCAAAGTAAATCCTACGTATGCGTATATTAACAAAAAGCTAAACGTAGTGATTCGTGGTCATCCTAGCACCCTTCAAAAAATCATAAATCTCAAAAGCCGCGCAAGAAGTATGAAATTCAAAAACAATATCCATAATCATTTTATAGTCTTTTTCCCGTGTACGCTGCAGCCGCGTGCAGCAGTATACTACTTCCATCCCTAATAATCGTGAAACGCCGGCACTCTCGCACAAAGTCAAAGCCGCTCACTCACTCTCTCAGTGCTCCTCGTGCAAAACAAAGGCAAAAACGGGAACACGCTCACCGGCGAGCTCGAGCTCGAGCTCGAGAAAGAGAGAGAAAGAGAACTTGACGTCACGCTAAATTATTTCCTCCAATAACAAAAAGGACATCATCATCAAGGGGCCGCATGAGCGCCTTGAGGATAATTCAGAATGAAAACCTAAGATTAAAGTTCTACCGTTCCTTTTTTGCGCCTTGCCCCGTCGCTTCGCTTCGCGAAGACGAAGTTAAACGCCACCGCCGCAGCCGCCGCCACCGCCTCGCGAACACCTTCAGCACCGGACGGCGGACGCAAAACCCAGAGAGTCAGTAGTGTCGGATTGTCGGAGAGCAAAGAAGGAGATGAGAGAGAGGGTGAGGAAGGGAGGGGGGAGGAAGGAAGAAGGAGAAATAGAGAGAGACGAAGATCACAGACGCAGCTGTGCGAAGATGATCGGGCGCAATTGCTGGGACGGTGGGTGGTTAAAGGCATGGGCGTATGAACAAAGGGAGCGAGACGAGAGCTTTTTTGATGCTGCTGTTGTTGTTGGTAATGTTCGTCTTGTGTACCTCGACACCCGTTCATATCACATTTTTCGCTAGAATGACTGCTTTAGTTTTAGAATTTTTTTATGATTGAATTTTTAATTTTTATTACTCAAATTTACGAAGTTTACATGTCGCCGATTTTATAAAAAGCTGTAAACCGGTAGCTGCGGTACACAAGCGCTTTAAACTATAAGACTTATATTAAAAGTAATTTTACAAATATACATATACGATGGGTCCTAATAAAAAAGACGTATATCGCAAGCTCCAATTAGAAAAGACGTATCGTTTTTCACGTTATTTTTTGCCACTTTTTGATACAGACAATTGTTATAGCGCTGATTAAAACGTTGCGTTTAATAACATAAAAACAATATTCGTAAATCAATTGGCATTATTTATAAATTAAAGTTGTATTCTAAACTATCTTGTAATAGTTTTATGACCTAAAAGTTGGTGTAACAAATAACCTTGAAAAAGATACGTCTTTTCTAATCGGAGCTCACGAGATATGTCTTTCTTATTAGGACCCATCGATATAGGCGTTAAATATAACTGAAATATCGTTACCACAGCCTGTATGGAGGTGATACTGCTATTCTGTTAAATTAATAAACATGGATACAATATTTGTTTAGCAAACATGCATTCAAACTTTATTAAAATTAATTATATACATGTGATTATTTATATGACGTTAAGTTCGACTTATTGCTGAAACGACCGAGCAGTATTTTAATTAGTCGAACTTAACATCATGAAAATAGTCACTACATTTGTATATGGGCAAATCTCCACAACTTTTGATTTCAGTGCCCCATGTGATATATTTTATGTAAATAATATTATTAATGCAATATTATCAAGTATTATACTATTTAAGAACATTTAATAGATCATATTAAATAAGAAAAATGGAATTCGCACATCAGTTATGATTTTTATTATATACAAAGTGTTAAAAGAAATATTTAAAAATAAATAAATTAAAGCGTTTAAAATATTGATTTGAAAATTTGGTAAACGCTAGCCACTAGTTACCGAAGCATATTGTGCATGCGCAAAAAACTGTGCCACCTATAAAAACAAAATGGTGGGTGCTTCAATTGGAGTCCCTATTACTTGTAACTATCTATTCTTACAGTTTTTCGATTCTAGAAGTATTAACGTGCTCTTAACTGCAACTTTCTCAGTTTACACCCATTCTTTACACAAAAACTAACATTCATGAGGTGTAAAAGTGATGTGCCTCTAAAACTAAGTAGAATATGAATAGATTAGTCGTATTATTTTTCGCGTAACTGATTTAAAGAAACAACATCTTCTTTTGATGGCACACCTGTATTTTAAGTAATAATGTCTTGAAACATTGCGTAAACAGTTGATCTAAATGTACAAAACATGTTTGAAAAACGGTGACTTGCATTTTAATTTATTGAAATAAAAATAGCTTTGTCCAGAATATATGAAGGAAAATTTGTACTCAACTCCGAACACACACTCTTTATGCCAATACTATTTTAGTGTTTAAAATGTTGAATCAAAACTTTCGCAAATAACAGCATTTAGTTACCCAAACATATTGGTCATGCATAAAGAAATGTACTAATTATAAAAATGATATACAAAATGGCGGGTGCTTGAATTGTTGTTCTGAACTGGTGAACAATTTTGTTTGGTGTCTAATATTCTATTTATAATTAAAAATAATACAATTATTATACTTTTAATATCAATTGTATACCTACTTATAGTTGTTGATTCTTAAAGTGGTATATTAGAAAACAAAAAAATGTTTTATTTTTTCATTTTTTTACGTCTAAATTTTGTAGCGTATTGGAAATGGGTATTAAATAAATGATAATACAAATGTATATTTCAAATAAAATAACTTTCGTTTATTCAAACTCGCCCAAGGAAGGAATAACCTCAGGAATAGTTCCTTACTCTTTTCTATATCTCACATTTCAGTTTATGTCTTTGGGACATTTCTTAGTAAGTCGATTCATTTTTGTACAAGCATGTAGTAGTGTATAACTACAGTTACACACATACGTATATGCTAAAGCATAGCGATCCAACATAGCATTTTATAATAATATATTACGCTGAAAGATTATCATTCCTTATGACTATATAAGTATGAAAAGTCATGTTAAGTAAGTGTGCTCACATATATAAAAAGAATATTTTCATTCTGCAAAAATTAAAGGTTTTAGAGATAATTCGTTTTATTTGCCTATATAATTTATTTTAATACACTCTAAATGTATGTTTGCCAAACAATATTACATTCTTGTTAATTAATTTAACTGTGAAATGGAAGTTACTCCTTGCATAACGTGTAATGCAGGGTAGCAGTATCTTTTCCGTACAAAACAGCCCCAAAATATTAAATTTTCAAAATACTTTATCTAACGTGTTTTGGTACTTTAATAAATGATCAAGGTCTCAAATTGTTCGTAATCAAATACCAAATTAATTAAAAAATTATCAGGGCACAGGTTTAAGGGGGTTAAAGGGTGTCTAAATATGAAAATTAAATAATGTTAATGAGTGTTGAAAAATTCGTAGTGATAGAATAAATGGAATAGCATGAACATTTTTTGGTTATTGTTTATTGATAAAGAAAGAACCTGATGTACCATTCTTTCAATCAAAGTATTTTAAAAATAATTAAACAAATAGAAAACATAGAGTCGGTAATGTAGGAATTGTTTCCTCTCTTTCACATCCCCATAAAAATATTGACAATGTTAAACATCGGCAACTTATAAATCTTAACTTTTTGTAAGTTACTTTAATATATACTTTGCAGTATAAAAGTTTGCTTTTAGTTTCCTACAGTGATAATGATTTGTTATAAAAATATGACTTTAGATTATTATTTCATTTGACATTCACAAGTATGACTGATATGGCAAAATTCTGAAACATTTTATCAAATTCTTACAAAATATTTTCTTTTTTAAAATAAAATTTATCAATATTTTATGAATCTTAGATGTTTGTATACAAAATAATTTTACTTAATAAGTTATGCAACAAAAATTATTCTGGAATTTATTCAGCATGAACAAGTCAATTTACCTTAATTGTATAATTTCTCACATTAATATTCACCTTCGTAAACCAATTACATGCACGATAATTTAAAAAAAAAAAAGAAAGTAAGCGATTCATAATATAATATAATAAACTCGACTTTTATAAACGATTTGTCTGAAAATTATTAAATTTCCTCTCAATCTACGTACATATACATATGTACCTTAAGGCATTATGTCAAGCTAGGCTTGTATGCATATAAGAAAAACAAGAGTCTAGAACGAGATGAAAATGCAAAATGTATAAGAGAACGCTCACGGGAATTGAAATGTAACAACGCCACCGGCTGTATTGTTTAGGTATGCTATACTAATCTTCTAAATAAGATCTAAATATTTTATTAGGACATTATGTAACAAGGGCAAAAAGTCGAATATTTTTCCCGCGGGTGAGTTTACTGTCCGAGCGATCGAAGCGAAGCGAGGGCAGTATCACCCGAGGGAAAAATCGACTTTTTTCTCGAATTACATATAGTACTTTATGCCCATCTCAACTATGGCCACTTTTTGACTTGGCAAACTAGACTAATGGACTGTTAAAAGACAATATTGTTCAAAGACAATCGAAAATCAGGGTTATTGGTAGAACTTGATGAAATAATGGAATGTGGACTAGTTTCTAACGAAGTAACTTTTTCCCACTAATCATTTTTGCGGGCAAAAAGTGTAATTTTGGTCTCGCTTTTCAGGGAAAAAAGTGGCCATTTTCATTCAGATGGTCATACATTTATTTCATTGTATATCATATAATTGAATGGCTATTATTGGAAATGAAATCGTACATCGAACGAGCGGGCGTAAAGTAAAATGAGCAACGGGCAAAAAAGCAGCGTGTTATAAAAAAAAATTTTTGCCCGCTCTTGTCAAAATCGGTTTGCACAGCGGGCCTCTTCACACGCTACTCAAAAACTCAATGTAAATCTAGGGGAGAACGGGGTAATGCCGGTCACTGGCTAATTCCGGTCACCCTTATATTCAATTATCTAAACAGTTTTAGGTAATATTTCGAATAGTATTACAAACGCAACATAAAATGCACTTAATCTAATGTCCAAACAACCTTCTATTAAGTGTTATGAAGGAATTATACACAATCAAAGTTCAGGTCTACATTTCTTATGAGAAATCTGATCTATAAAATAAGCTTTTATGCATATCATTTGTTACTTTATGCAGTTATTTTTTTCAACTTTATTAATTTGAACAATCTAAGAATACGAAGTAGTGAAAGAAAAAGAGTATAAACCTATTGCTTTTTTGTGATTTGAATTTAAATTACTAAGCAGAATTGGGGTAATACCGGTCACAATGTTATTTATATGACGCTCCCGAAAGTGAGGCTAAGAAAACGTTGCGCTGCGCTCTCAGGTAGGGCAACTTTGCTTAAGAGTTTTTGATTGAGCAGTGGTTATGTGTTACATATTTCTCTATGTAAGTGCGAATAATAACGCGACTGATCATGTGAAGGTTCATATAACTGATTTGAAGAAATGTTTCACCTACAAAAGTAACTTTTTAATAGTGGCCGGAATTGTACCGAGTCTGACCGGTATTACCCTTTGACGTGGAATAAATCAAGTAAAAATTCTTTTTTCTATTTCGTCTTATATCTTCGATATCTTACATTTTTATATTAAACCAATAAGAAATATTTAAAGAATGGTTTGAACTAACAGAATAATTATATAACGTTAATAAAAAACAATTTGGAAGTGGAAATAACCAGCACGTTTGCTTAGGTGACCGGCAATACCCCGTTCTCCCCTATGTGCCAGTATGTTTGCATGCGTTCGTATGTGAGTGCGCGTGTTTGCATGCGTGCATACGTGCGTGAGTACGTACTCGTGTACGTGAGTGCGTATGCGTGCATGTAAGTAACAACGTAAAATTTTTTAAAAAATTAATTTTTTTTTGAAAATTCTGAAAAATTTGAAAAATTTAACAATTTTTGAAAAATTATTAACGCTACCAACTTAACTCACGCTATTTTGATATTATACTTTGTATGTATGACCAGAGATTGTTAACAGAGATTTCAGATATAGAGTGTTATTCGCAATGTGATTACTGAAACTCAATGATTTTTACACTTTCAAAATAAAAATAAATCAGAATTTCCATCGTGTACGCTGATTCAACGTGTATAACTACTCTTCTCTATTACTACATATGCATACAATTGTGATTCAAGTAAAATAATAACTTCCTTTTTAAATGAAGTAAATACAGAAGAAAAAAAATAATTTTTTCACAAAACATAATGCCAACATATGCTATAACTTAATTATGCAATTAACGTGTCTGACTAATTGGACTTTAATCTACTTAAAATTAACAAAGCTATACGCATATATTTGTCATTGTATATCCTGCATTGAATATAAAACTTCTCATCAGATTAAACGATCATTAGAATGTTGCAAAGGGAAACCCTATCCCTCGCTTATATACATTTTTCATGTACCTATATAGTGATATTTGCTGCATGCAGTCTTACGCGAGGTGTGTATATGATATATCATTAAATGATATTTTGCAGTCCATACATATGGATTAGAAAGAGAATTTTGTATATATTAAGGCGCACTAATAACAAATTATATATTAGTTAGGGGGTGTAAATATAAAAAATACATTTTTTTCTACTATAAGAGTTACTGTGTTCACCAAGGTGTTCACTTTACCCGGGTTCTGCTAATAATTAGATGCTGGCCAGCAAGTTGAAATTCCCAATCAATAGCCCTGTCAATCAATTACCCAATCAACCATTTATGAAAAATACGATATATAAATAACAATCTCACGTCAAAGCTCAAAAATACGATCCCCCACGTCCTCGAAAAATCTTTCTATCTCTCTCTCTCTCTCTCTCGAATTTCGTCTCCGCAAATGAGACCTTAGCTCCCTTCGCTTGCACTCACATTACGTCTAATTGCAGTCTTAAAATCAAGTGCCAATCATAGCAGCAGCAGCGGCAGCAGAACTGCATTGGAGCCTCCGCCGTGGTGAAGGTCTCGTCGAAAAATGACGAGCAAAAGTCAAAAGAGCGAGAGATAGAGGCGAGCAAGAGAAGAACCTACACCGTCCGCAGAGAAGAAGGACAAGAAGCTAGAAGGAAGAAAAGGATCTACGCGAGGAACGAAGAAGTCGAAGAAGAAGAAGAAGAAGAAGAAGAAGAAGGGAAGAGAGAACGAGCGCCGGGGCGGCGAGCGAGCGAGCGCGCGGCGCGGCTCATCAAAGAGGATTGTAATTAGCCGCGCATGTGCCGCTCCCTGAGTCGCGCCGACGCCGCGCGCCACTGTGCCGTCATGCCAGACCGACCAGTACAGCCGGAGGGAGCGAGAAAGAGAGAGAGAGAGTTTTCGAACCTGCGGCCCGATATACCTATATACACAGTCCTCGCAGTAAAAACGACAGAGAGAGAGAGAGAGAAAGAGAAGCGCGTGCGTGTGTATACGTATATATACGAGTATGTATAGGCAAGAGCTTTTTGCTCTTGGATTTCGCCGCGGCGCGCTTTTTCCCTCTCGGCGACGCGCGAGCGTTTCTCTCGCGATTCGTCTTTCACGGTTTTTACGAGAGCTATATCCTATACTATACGCCCGAGGAGAAAAAGCGCGAGCGCGATCGTCGCTTTGGTGGCCGTGACTTGTCGCCGAGGAATCTCGCGACAGCGAGATATTCTGCCGGTGCAGGACTACTGCTGCCGCTGCGCGCTGGGAAAAGTATAGAGGTCCGGCTGTCGGACTGTGTGATCTTTGCGACGAGCAAGATGTGCGAGTCGACTCGGGGAGACGCGTATAAGCGAAGAGTGGCGACAGTGTGGAGCGGCCGGTGGAGGTGGATGCGATGCGAGCGGAGGATATGGAGAGTTTTTGCGAGAACGGAATGAGCGCGGCTGGGTGAAGGGGCTTGTTTTGCAAAAATTGCGACGCGAGGAGCTGGAATTGGTGGAGAATAAGTCAGATCGGCGGCTTGCAGAAGAAGCTGTAGTTTTAACCGAAGTGCGCGGTGGTTGTTAGGGCTTGATTGTAATTTAGTACTTCATTCGCCCTTAATTTTCGGTTATTATATGAATATATAGTCATTTAGAATCCGAAGTATTCACTTGATACCTTATTGAATTATAGGATTAAATGCGCTAGTGATACAGGTAAAAACAAATGTTTTAATTATTTTAATACGCGCTTAATAATTGGATGCAAATCCAGTAGATTGAGACCGAGTATGGCAAGGCACAGTCTATAGGCATAATATCTATAATTAAATTAGTTTGCTTATAAAGTTCTAGTTGCATTCTGTAAATCTGGCTTTGTACATTTATAATATGCTAATAATCATTACATTTTTAAAATAATTAAAAAGATACACCCTACAAATTATGTTGTAGAAATAGACTGTGATATCTTACTACTCTTATTAAAAATAATTTGAATACCCATTAAACTTATGTCTGTTGATTAAGCAATATATCATATTATTATCGTTGCAATATTGATGGTTAAAAAGATTATATTAATAAAAAATTAAATTAATTCAAGTTTCCAATTATAAAATCAATTTCCGCGCTGCATTTCATATTACACATGAAATGTTTTAATATCTTTTTTCGAGTCGTTCTTGACTTATTGCATGGTTGAAAAAAAAACTGTAATTATATAAAACCTATTTTTATTCATCTACAAGTAATTACCTTTCATTAATTCCTTTTTTATCGTAACGCCAAAACGCGTGAAATTCAGCTCTTTATTATGCAAGCTACAAGACCGTGCAAGCAATGCATCATCTTTTATCGTTTATCTTCAAGGCTCAACATATTCAAAAATACCTTTATCGAAATTACACAGCTGTAAAATATATTGAGCCATAAAATAAAGAGTCGCTTCCTCAGTAGTAAAACGAAAACAGCAAAAAGAGCCAAAAACAAAATTCATTCGGTCCCTACTTATATGTGTATATATATACACTTTAACAGTGTAGAATTCAATCCTCGAAATCTCGATCTCCATCCTCTTTCTCTCTCCATATTCCCGATCGAGCTCGAGTATTAGCTCGCTCACGTAATAATTACCCCACTGAAAATTCAATTTGCC
>OX424576.1:33325293-33338492 GCA_949152435.1 Gastracanthus pulcherrimus | reverse complement strand
CAACCGCAAATTTTAGATAGGCTCTTTCCCTTCTTTTATTATACACGAAAAAAATCATATTTAGTTTAAACGGTTATATCTCGGAAATCTATGATAGCAAATCGTTCACAAAATTTTAGATGATTAGGATTTCAGTGACTCTACGTACGAACATCTGATTACAGTTAATTTAAATATTTAAATAATTTTAATAAATTATTACGCACAGAGAAAAAAACACTGTCAATTAATTGGCACTTAGCTTCCTCAAACTTTATAAATGGTACCAATATGAAATTATTTATTCTATTTAATACTGTAGTGAAAAAAAATAATAAGTCTATTGCTTTTTAATATGCCGAGATATATGTATATATTTAAATTTTGTAATTCGTAAATTCAAATTTTAACTCAATTAATTATTATTCCTTACAAATTGAATTGGATAAGAAAACATAAAAAATATATCAAATAACTATAAAATGCTCCACAGTCTTCTCTTATTTTGAAACTATTAAATAATTTCTTTTTACAAGTTATTGGAGTAAAAGCATATTTTTGTGACAAAAATAGGGGTTTTTAAAAAACGTTCTTTTCGCACAAATATTAGACAAAATCTATTTTAAATAATTCAAGAAGAATTTTAACTATGAATGAATTAATGAAAGTTACTATTCTTGACTATGTTTAAACTCAATTTATGGTCTGAAATAAATAAAACATTTTTTAAACCTATGCAAAAGTACAGCATAAATTATGAAGAAATATTTAAATTGTGTAAAAACTTAAAAAGTTTTTGCATATAAGTTACATATTTTTAATTGTCAATAATAAATTTTGCAACCGTATAATTGTTGATTAAATTTTATTTATGAATATAATGTATACTACGTTTACAAATAAATTTTTTTCGTATTTTTTAACTATGTTCGATTTTATGAATAACGGATTTATTCATTAATTACAAAAATATCATAAAAATGTAAAAGCGGTATAAAATATAAACGTATCGATGATTCTTAATTTTCTATTTATTTCAAACTTTAGCAAAAAATAAAAAAGAGCTTTGAATGGCCAAAAAATACCGCATAATACTCAAGAAAAAGCGATTCATTTTTTTTAATTCTTCTTGATTTCAAAAAACAATTCGATAAATCTTGAATATTCTTTTTGATTTAAAATCTCCAAAAAGACGGATATAATAAGCGTTTATTGGTAAAAAACTACCGTGTAAGACTCTACAAATAAGTAATCAAACATATTTTGAAAGAAAATATAACCTCGAATATCTCGAAAAATAAAAGTAATAATAAAAAATCGAATAATAAAAAATTTTTAAAAATTATTTGCTCCATTATTCTAATTACCTCAATTGTTTTCAAGAATTTTCCATCATACATTTCAGAGAAATAACCATTCAAACAATAAGTAATGTTTCCGCGTATAACAAAAGAAAGGAAACACCTTATCTGCTTTTTCAAATGCTGATTTTCACTGGACCGGTGATATTATTTGTAACGTAAGAAAAAACACGAAAAACTAAAACCAAAACATCGAAAAACCCTTAAAAAACCAAAACTAATTCTAAAAGCTAGAAAAATTATTAATATACCACCTTCCTTAAAAAAAACAAACGAAATGATCCCTGAAACATTAAATTTTACCGTGAATTACTCGAGATAGGAATGCATACATACATAGATACACACACACACACACACACACACACACACACACACATACTCGCACGCACACACGCACGCACGCACACACACACACATCCACACGGACATTTTCTAAAAACAGTGTATTTCGGTTTCTTATGTCTCAAAACATGTTTCTAACATGCTTTTAGAAAAACTATTTTTTTACTATCACAAAACTTCCTCTTAAATAATTATGCATCCAATCGCTTTGACAGAGCATTCTGCTAAAGCAGTTACCAGCGGTTTTTTCATTACATATTAATGATTTTATTACAATACATAATCAAAACTATCATTACACGGTATCATCACATTTACAATTTCGGTTAAATACAATGCTATTGAATAATATATCAAATGCATCGCCTAATTAGGCGTGAAACATTATTCTACCGCGTTCTCCACTCCGATAAAAATCTCTCCTCCATATAAAGTAACGTCATGCATAGAAATTAAAAACACAAAAAGAACAGGAATGAAATATATCCCATCGGGCAGAGCCACCGGGTAGCCCGAAAGAAATACATGCGCACACACGGCCGCACGTCTAAAAACCGCACTTATGCGCGATCCGCATTATACGGCCACGCGCGGGTTGGTGGAATAAATTTCATTAGACGCTTTATACCCTCTATCTTCCGACGCCTGAGAATCAAGCTCCGAAGCAACGCATATACGCTCCTTCCCATCAATACCTATATACACCTACACCTCTCCATACAACCTACGCACACACACGCTCACGTGGGCGAATCAAAATTGTTCTCGCGTGCCCAGAGCAGCAAAACTCCACCATTCAACCATACAGTGCACCACGCTGTACAACCACTACAGCCGCACTATATAGCGCTCATCGACGCGTGTTATTGGACCTACTATGCGCGATCATCGTTCCTCGGGCTCGAACTCCAAGGTACAAGCGCGCATCCATAATAAAGGGCCGGTCGGGCAATATTTTCTCCCGCGCGCACTCGCACAATCTCCCGAGGCGGCGCTGGTATACATACACATCAGCGTCTCTCTTGGCGCTCCGTGGCACGAGCGCGAGTGGTGCTGCGGTATAATGACGGGTCTGCTGCACCGCGGTCCTCCGACACGTATATAATACAGCTATGGTGTGACCCTACGCAGGGGCTTTTACGCCGCGCTGCTCCTATATACCACAACAACACCGTGCGCACGAGTGCATCGAGCACGCGGCTAAGATAGGTGCTCTTTTTATTTTGCGATCTCTTACTCGCTCTCGGCCTTTCCATTTGCAGATGGGCCCATTCCGCGCGCCTGGCACGCGGTGATGTATCCTTTATTGCCCGGTATTGTCTTTGGGAGCTGCAGTGTGTCTATTAGGGAGGAAATAAAAGGGGAAATTGAGTGAGCTTGTGCTGGGCTGTGGGGTGTTTTTTTTATTGTTTTTGCTTGAGTGATTTGATTTTGGAATGGAATTATTTATTGCGAGGAGGGGGTAAGAGACATCGATTACTGGAAGCACTGTGTTTAAAAGGGTAATATTAATGAAGGAGGCGGACGGATAATGTCATAATCGGTCGAGTGTAATCAAATGTTTATTAAGATAAGATCGGAGGATGCTATTGCAATTTCTTACTGATCAAGACTTTTTTTCATAACAATCCTTACGGATAAAAACCTAAACATTCGAGGAGTTAACGTTGTGTTCACTCTCAATCGTGATCGGTATATAATTATAGTCTCACAGTTACTATTATTATATGACAATTATCATTGAACTTTGGTCATTTATTATTTTGTTAAGGCTAGGATTTAATAAACAGCTCAGAAGACTCCGTATGAATACAATATTATTTTATTTGAATTTGATTCTATTATTAGTTATATCTAAATTGAATGTTCTCCTAGGATCACGATGGGTCAGTTGGTAGAGTCCAGAACGATGATGGATCGAAAAGTATCGGATTCAATTCCAGGTCTAGGCTTGATGATTTGAATGTAACCCTCAACTTGACTATTGTTTTCCGTCACTCTCAATTTTCGATATTTACATACAAACCTCTTAAGTTGAGAGTAAAATTTAAAGCTACTCGTACATTCAAGTTGATGGTAACACTAAAGACTAGTGTCTATTCTTTATATACGAATTTACACACTTAATTTAAAAGTTTTATTGAATATTTTCTTGTATTGTAGACACTTCAATTCTGAATATTTTTTCCGTAAGGGAAAATAATACAAAAACTAAATTGTACAACTGGTAATACTTCTTGTATAAACCAGAGTCTCACAGTCGTTCCTAAACAACGGCTTCCTGGCAGGCAGCATTTAAGCTTCCTCGGCAAGCAAAGCATGGCACAGGCACGTAAAGAGCAGACACGCGCGTACGCACCGCAGGCTACCTGTATAACTTGCGAGCAACTTTTCTATACATCCTGCATGCTGCGTGACATTTCACACTACACGAGGAAAAACCCGACGTACACACAAGTATAAATACGTCCAACTCGCTCCACCAGATATAAAACGCAAGCAGAGCAATCGGCAACTATTTGTCAATTACCCAGGGATGTGCTAATTGACAAGAAGCCGCAATTAAGCTCCTCGCTGCAGCCGCGGCAGCGATATAACAGTGCTCGCGCGCCCCGACATCTGGTCGCGCCGCATTCCGCGAGCCTCTTTCTCTCTCTCGAGTACACCACGTGCAGTGCAGTGCAGTGCTCGCGATATATATCGAGAAGTAAGAGAGAAGAGGAAGAAATCTAAGTATGCTCTGCAGGAGTAGTAGCAGCAGCAGCAGCAGCGCGCTCGCTGCATCTACATAAGGGAATGGCTTTACTCAATTTCACCGCTAAATAAGAGGAACGCCGAGGGGAGTCTGAAAGGCTCTCCCGCTGCTACCGCGCGAATACTGCGAGTGCGTCGTCCTTTGAGGGTGATACCACTTTTCTCTTTTAAAGTGGGTTTTGTTTTTATTATTCGAGCGCGAGCGATATGGAGCGAGCGGGTCTCTTACGCGTGTCATTTGCGGGTTTTAGCGGCCTTTCAGCGGGTGTACACTTTTCTTTTTGTCGGGGAGATAATGAATAGCATTATCGCTGTTTGTTGTGGCGTTTTGCTGGTAGCCAATTTACGCGTCGGTTATTTTTTGTAGACCGGATTGAGCAGTGAAAAATTTTGACGTTTATAAATTAAATATATTTTTTACTTTTTTGTATTTTGATTACAATTTTTAATTTTCAATAATTCGTCATATTATAAATTATTTGTGGTACCACGATTCTCCACGGGTGGTCTTCGAGGTTTAATACGTGTGCCAATCAATTTAAAACTCAATAATTATATATTTTTATTTAAAGAGTACATATTTGAAATATCGAATTTTTCATTAACACGCTAAAAGTATTGGTACTGAAAGAGGATAAACTATAAATGATTTTTTGTAATCCATAACACAATAAACTTTATAAGACATCTGTAGGGGAGAGTCTCTCAGTATGACCTCCATCCCAGTATGACCACCCATGGCAGTACTTTATATACTGGATTAGATGCATATTATAGTTCTATTAAATATTATCGGAAGTTCTTGTTTTTAAATCACAACTCCGAAGATTCTCGCGAGAATAACGATAAAGCCGTTATTTTTCGTGTCAAAAGTTATTTCCCGAGGGTGAAATATATGCCCAGTATATGAGCTAATTAAATACTAAATATTTCATATATGATATGATTTAAATTAAAATAAATTTAAACAACATACTATTTTATAACTTTTACCTATCTTTCAAGCACAGTTTTTAAGCATTTAGAGCAAAAATACTGTGCTATAAACATCAGGTGGTCATACTGGGAGACTTTTTTTAAAAATTTCCAAACCTTAATTTTTCGTTAAATTAATACTTAACTTAGATTATTAACTTTAGCCAAATCTAATTTAGTACATCAAAAAGGTCAATTCATACAACTAATACCATTTTGAAATTTTTATTTTCACCTTGGTACACAAAAGTTACAGCTAAAATAGTTATGGATGGTCATACTGGAACACTCTTCTCTACATTTGCCTTATGTATTTAGGTTTATTCAAAGCCGTTCTAAAAATTTGCTAAGCAAATTCATTTAATGATACAATGTTATAGCTTTCAAAGTAACAGTCTTCGAAAAAAGATTTGAATTCAGCGACCATTTTTCTCATATACTACTGGACCTACATATCAGTATAATTCATCAGTATTATTAGTTGGACTAGAATTTATATTTACTTTAATTTAAGATTAAGATATTTATCAAAATAGAAATAAACAAAATCATCATTGGCAAAAGATTGATTTTTGTTTTCTTTAAATATATTTCTTTCTTAATAATTGTAGTTCCACAAACAGCTATATACGTATACTAAATATATGTGTGGTAAATTGAATACAAAAGTGGCCGCTCGATTTTAAACTACCTTTGTCGATATACCTAAATCCCATCGTACATAAAACGAAATGCCCGATGCGTTACAATTTTTTGTTTTTATTTTAACAAATACTCAAAATTCGCTTGAAAGCACGGTATATTTTAATTCATTATGATATACCTAAGATTCTATAGCACTGCTCATAATTCAATCACACAAAAAATGTTCTTCCCTCGCTCAAACGCACAATCATCCCAAATCGGCATCCCTCAAAAGGCAGTAAACAACAATAAACCCTCGAAAGTAATAGTCGCCCACAAGAAGAAACTCATAACATCTCCCGGCGGGCTTGCACTCGCGAGTGCAAGACCAGCATATAATCGCACACACAAGACTATATACTGCACTGTCCCTTTCGCCTCCCATTATACTCATTTTTCGATCAAGCCGAACGAGTTTGATTCGTTTCGCGCCAGGCGCTGCAATATTCACTGCCACAAAGAACCACTTGCAGCACGCCACCCGGCGGCCAAACTCTCGTCAAAATATAAAAAAAAAGAAGAAAAATAAAGAGAGCTCCGCAGCAAAAGCTTACACGAAAAGCGAAAAAAGGGAGGACTATTAAGCGAAGAGAGTGCGAAAGAAGAAGGACGAGAGGGAATATTGTATATATGTGTGTATGGTATACGTATATATAAGTGCACAGTGCCGCAGCGACCGAGTCTGGGCGACCGGTAAAACTCCTCGCTCGTCGCTGACCTTTTTAAGCCGTGAAGGGGAAATTCGGTCCGCCTGTCGGCCCGGCCACCCCCGTATAGTCTGACTCCGTCTACCTTTCTTTTGCTCTCTCTCTCTCTCTCTCTCTCTCTCTCTCTCTTGCTTCCTCTTTTTCTTGGCGCGGGCTCCATAATAACATAATGATCCGAGCCGGTGCTCAACCTCGTACGGGAGTGCAGCGCAAGCGCGGGACGACCGCGACGACTGTCTGCGTTCTCAACCCGATCGTAAAACGTTTATGAATTTAGAATTGAGTAGGGTGTGAGAGGTGTGTGTGTGTATGTGTGCGCTGCGGTAGCGCTGGTAGAAAATGCACCTTTACTTCGTCTGTGGTGCGGGCTCTCCGCTTTTTTTGTTCGTTGTTAATAGAAGCGTAACCGTATATTAACAGAGCGAAGGGCTCTATAGCGGTGTTGGACTTTGGATTTTATGAGTGTATAACGTTGGTGGGAATAGTGGATATTCGGGTACCTATATCGATAAGCCGCGTGTTTGTGAGCTTTATTGAGGGTGGTTTTTGGAGAACAGTCGGTTTTATTGTATTTGTATACTGTAAAGATATAAATATATATATATACTTATATTTTGTGCGGGGATTTTAAGTGAAATAATTTTGGTTTATTTTATCATCTTCTTGGGTTCTTATAACTCTTATAAAGATAACATTTTATTTTTTCTATATATTTTTATGTAATTTAAAATTACGCTATTTAGTTTTGAAACTGCAGATTTACTTAGTTTAATAAAGAAATTAATTGTAAAAGGCGAACAGCGCTTTCACTAACTAGTGCAGTGATTGCCTTTGATCAAGTACTACTTTTGCGTTTAATGATGAAATTAAGGTGAACAGAATTCGCAAATAATTAGATTGTTACGTAATTCTCATTAAGATATTATTCAACTTGTTTGCAATTAAATAATTTATTTATCGGTAAAAGCAGCATTATAGACTTAAGATTACTTATTTCCAACTGCAAAATTGCGGTTCAACAAAAATTGCCATAATGCAATAAGTCGTATAATAGAATGATTTTTAAATTAATAAGAATAAAAGTATATTAACCGTAAAAATATTTATTACGACGCGACTATAACTTCCAAACAAAATCTCATAAATAATAATTCAATATCTTATTGGTACCTGAAAAAAGGCTATCAATCGCAATGTTATATAGCTAGTCATCGGTCAAGCTATATACATTTTTGCCGTACTATAAGCGAAACTAATTAGCAAAAAGTAAACCCACACGTCTTGCGCATCACGAACGAGCAAGCCCACGGTTACTATTGTTCAAACCACTCTCCGGTTCTACGGTACGTTATGCAAATGATACGCTCTCTTTTTCTTTTCATCCCTTCTTTTGCCTCTCTTTCTATTTCACTCCTTCCCTTTTATTGCTTCCTCCCATTCCTTTTTTATTTCTTCATTCTGTGTTTGTCTTTTTCTTAAATTCACACTTTCTTCTAAACTAATGTTTTAATAGTTTACAGTATTATGTATCTTCTATATGTTACGTATGGCTTTTTTTTTAATTCGGGTTAATAATCGTCGTTTTTTAACTTTTTAAACGAATTTCCTGAAATATTAATAGTTTTTAACGATAATTATTAGCATAATGATAGGGATAAAGTAACATAAAATTGAACAAATTAATTTTGTTACTTGTAAGAGCTATATAAATAAACAAAATAAGTGAAAAATGAAACTTCTTTACAATAAATGTAATTTCTCGAAAAAAATTGGAAAATATTAACTGAAAAGCTTATACATATCGGGTATTAACGTCGTTGATTAATCAACGTCCCAAAAAACCACTGCATACGAAATTTGAAAAACCGCTTGAGTAGAAATATGCATGGCTTAAATTGGGGTTAATAAACAAACAAAATGACTCATTTACTCCTTGAAATTTCACTCTCTCATCATGATTATTCTCTCTCCACTTCACCTGTCCTTTTCGCGAAAAATTTCGGTTGGAACTTTTCGTCGGAGCCCCGCAATCTACGGCTTAGCCGGGACATTATGCCGAGTCAGGGCCGCGAAACGACCGGCCAGCATATCCGGCCTACACTCCGCCCCGCACGCGCGAAACATAGAGAAAAACGCACGAAAGGGAATTAAAGAGACCGCGCGCCGCCGATGCGATGCGTTGCGAACTGGAAATTATGCATTCATGAAATGTATCGTGACGCGCCGATCTGCTGTACGGCTACACTGTTTTGCTTGTATAGAAGGATAGAGGAGTGTGGCGAGGGGGAATTTGCGATTGTGCAGCTTATCTCATTTGAATGACTAATTGATTGGCGGTTAGTATAGGTATAGGCAATAGTGAACGGTATATACCGAACGGTTGTGACCAGTAAAACTGTCGGTTATCAAGAATGGAGAACGATTTTATTTCGACGCGGAACGATCTTGGTAACGATTTTACGATTCATTCCTTATTCTATTAATTTTTAGCACACTAGGTTAATTCTTATTTTTTGAGTAAAGATTTTCAAAACATAATAATTCCGATACATTACAAGAAATAGTGTGTAATTAGATAATTTGTTTTCTATCACTTTTTTATGTACTCTTTTGAACAAGGATTTTTTTATATCAAAAAATTGCTTATAATGAAAACATGTACATGACATCATCCTAAGGTTATTTGTAAAAGTCAACGAAAGAATAATAAAGTATACTATATAGGTACTAGAAGATTTAATTATAAATTCCCACGTTTATTTTATTGTAGGGTGTAAACTGCGTAAGTGTGACTTCAGTACAAGTTTAAAATGGCTTTATACGATCATGCTAAAACACATCAAATGTAGGTATTTTTATGCTTTTATTGCTTTATTCAATTGTTAAAAATTAACACATTTCAATAACTTTTTTCTTAGAAAGAAGCGTGAAAATTTTCTAAGTATTTTTTTATTCTATACTAAGACGAAATAATGTTCAAAATTTTAGAACTTCAATGAGAATTTCAAAATTATTATCGATTCTTCAGAAACCAAAGGTAATAGAAAATAATATGTTATCAATGAGCGCTTTCAATATGTGTAAATCATTTATTTAATACAACGAAGACAGGAGTATAACGGCCACGGGATATAACGGGACTTTAGCCATATTTGCTGTAAAAAAGAGGGACGAAATTTTGTGTTCTGCGTCTTAATCTACTTGTGGTCATACTGTGAGTTAATTTTCTTTGTATGGATATAATCCTCCAAGAAAACATATTTTTACAGCGCAGTGAAGTTTTAAATTGAGAAATCAGGATATATGAAAAACGAAAAAAACTTTTCAAATAGCTAACCATGTATGTTTTGGATTGATTTAAAAAATCAGACAATGCTCCTTTTTAGGATATGCTTCAAACTTCATTTTGCTTTTTGTAACTTTTTATGTCATTACGATTACAAAAAGTTATAATACGAAGCGTTAATTATTACAAATAGCTTATAACGGGCCACTTTAGTTAGAAAATAATGGGCCATCAATTTTAGTACATAAGAACATTTTATTTGATTGTAGAAGAGTAGACATATCGTTGATAGCTCCAAAAGAAAGAGGTTGACATGATTTTAGAGCCGTAAAAATGACAAAAATTTTCATGCATGTAAAGTTTCTCTTTATTTATGAGTCGTTGTAACGTATCTCGATCTAATATCGCGATTGATTAAGCATAAACAAACATTGTACTTCTCTCTTACGGTATATTGGTACCCATCATTTAACAGCAAGAGTGTAAAATTATGCTTGTACGTTATACCCCAATGGGGGAGGATCGTTATACCCCAAGAAATTCTTAAAGCGCTATTTTCAAAGTACTACCTATATAAGTGCATAATACTTCGGTACGTAAGCAAAGCTGTAGGAGAGAGTGGGTCGAATTACTTTTTAACGGGACCTAATCACCTTAAAATTACAAATAAATTGGTTCTACAATTTTAGGTGAGGAAAAATTATTCTTTATATATATTAACTATTTTTTATGGTAAATTTGAACATTTTATCAAAATATAATAGAAAAATTCTCTTTATTTGGGTATAATACAACCTTGTATATTGCTTGTTCTGCCGTAAGGTATTGAGAGTAAAACTGATCGGATTGGTGTTTTTGAGGTTTTGTAGTATTCAAAATACATATAATTAGGATACGAATATGAGAAATGGGAATTTACAAAATAAAATTGTTTACCAACGTTATAGCCTATTAAAGTCATATTTTAAGATCAAATTTTAAAAAAATTGAATAATTATCATAATTATATGTATTTTGAACACTATAAAACCTCAAAAACTCCAATCCGATCAGTTAATTCTCAAAATCTTGCGGCAGAGTAAGAAATATACAAGGTTATATTATAGCCGAACAAAAAGACCTAATGACCATCCAGAAATGAAAAAAAATAAAATTCTATTTTAAATATTTTGATATAATGTTTAAATTTACCGCAAAAATAGTTAATATATTATGAATAGTTTATCCCCACCTAAAAATATATAACCAATTTATTTGTAATTTTAAGGTGGTTAGATCCACTTAAATTAATTCTTTAGGTATATAGATTATAAGTGTATGTTTCAAAGTAAGTTTATAAATTTTTCTAAATACTCATTTTGCCAGTTAACATATATTTTTTCGAATTGAATAAAACCAAAATTTAGTATCCAATTGTACGCCCCTTCCTAATAAATGTATACTTTAATTAGGAAAAATTCGAAAGGTTAATTACTTAATAAATTATTTGATTTATTAAAGTTATTAGAATTTAAAAATCTTATAGAAAATTTTGACAAAATCAATAAATGTCTGCTAAAGTTAGACTAATATATGCGTGTATGTCTTTAATATGCTTGATCAACAAGCCTGAAGAAGCATTTGGGCTCAAAATATTTACATTGTACCAATTTAACCCCACTTTCCCCTACTGTCAATTTATTCTTTCAATCCCACATATACTTACTCTGGTCACTTTATTTGTTTCTTTAAAAGAAATATATAATAATGGAAACGTGTAATTACACATCCTCCACATCACAACGCTTAAAACAGAAAACAAAGCCGCGCTTGCTCGCAATTCCTTTGTCCCGAAAATTACTTCCTCAAAAAGTATCGTTCTCCAATCTCTATATAACTCATGGGAAAGGGGGGACCGCGGCGCGACATAATTGGCCCAATCTGCGCGCAAATCAAGCCTCCGTTAGGCTAGACAAAGGCGGTGTTCTGTGCGCCGCGCGCGCCAGCTCCAACATACACCCAGTCACGCGGCTGCGGGCTGGGAAAGAAAAAGAATCAACGAAATTTCCGTCAAAAAAATTCACGCGAGACCGCCTCCTTCGCGCGCTCGCGCTAAAAATCGACAGGTGTGAGCGTGGCGGCGGCGCCGGCGAAGATCAAAGGAGAGTCGAGTGAAACCCACTAATAACGAAGCAGCAGCGCGATGTTCTTCCCGCGCGCGCGCGCGTGTGATGTGCATGCAGTTATTATACGCGGGGCCTCGAAAATTCGGAAGTGGCATTATGTGTGGCGGGCTGATGTATCTATGTGTGCACGTGTATAATTGTGTATACGGATTTCGGAGAGGTGAAATATAGCGCTGCCGCCAAACCTCCAGCCCCCGAGGCAAATTATGTATAATGTACCCCGAAATTATTGTGTGCCGGCCGCCGCCGTCGCACGGCTCTTGCGGTTGCTTCTTTTTCTATTATATTAAGATCATTCAATTTTGTTCGTGACCGCGCATTGTGCGGTGTTTTGTGCGCGAGTAATTTTTAACGTGAGCACGAAGATGTATACTTTTGTGTGCATAATAGTGGCTTTATTATTTCTGATGAATGTTCAATTAGAAAATAGTTTATAGTTTATAGTTTATAGTTTAAAGTTTATTGAACCAGAATGAAATTACAATAAGTAATCCCTATAGAGATTAATAGAATTCCATGTACATAGGGCTGACATCTTACATACTAAAATTATAGAAAAAAAAATATACAAATATAAAAATATAAAAAAAAAGAAAATAATATAAAATTTAACTACTGTATAATATACATAATATACTTAATGTTATTTACAAAAGTAACTTTCGTGTTTATTTATTTACAAAGTGTATTTGGTCTACGCTATACCTGAGTTCTGACCCAGTTTTTTAACTTAATTTTAATATTGTCTTTTTTGTTTGTTAGTGCTTTGATTTCCTTTGATAGTTTATGATACTAGACAAAGTTATGCGCGCTTCCGCGCGCTCCTACATTTATTATACATTTTTACGTTATATGTTTTTATTTAATTGTAGTGAATAGTACACTTAAAATTCGGTTTTACCTATAATTTGATTTTAGAATCTTATGTTTTATAGAATAATTT
>OX424576.1:33257793-33322793 GCA_949152435.1 Gastracanthus pulcherrimus | reverse complement strand
GTCATTTATCATTAACTTTAATTTAGAAGTTAAATACTGCCTTATATAAGTATACCACTTTATATTATGTGTATCACCATATAGAACGTACTAATAACATACAAAAAATAACTAAATTTAATAATACACGATTGGAAAGAAAATGTAAAACAAATGTTCAGTATTCAAAAACTGAATATTATTTATACAAATAGGAAATTCGAGTAAAATATTGAAAATAAAAATATTATTCTGTATAAGTGACGACCAGAGTACGCGAAAAAAATTTGTATTTATCCTCACAATAATTATTGTACTTAAGATAGCTAATAGTATTTGCGTATGCTACGTACAGTCAAAATAATTATTTTGAGTAAGGTAAGAGCTTCGATAGTCTGTTTCAATAAGTAGACTGTACTATCTTATTGATATTTACAAACATCTGCATATGCCTACATACGCACATAATGAGCAATGACGTATGTACAGTAAAAATAATATCTCTTTTCTGTTGCATCATGAAATTTACTCTATCAAAGAGGAAGCTTTGTAACGGTTATAAAAAAGATTTGCTCAAAATATTACATAAACATATACAATTGAAAAAATGTCCTTTTGTCAAATATCAGTGATTTATTTATAATTCGCGCTAATTAAGTCAATTTGGCAAAAACCTGAGGGAGGGTCGGGAGAATGTTATGATAAGTACATGTGAATTTTTCGGATATGTTTCGACCTATGCAACAATGGGTTATGCCAGAATGAACGCCGTTTTATTAATATTTCAAATTTTGTCAAATATCAATGTTACATTTATCATTCGTGCCAATCAACTCGATTTGGCAAAAACTCGTGGAACGGTCGGGAGAATGTTATGAAAAGTACTGTCGAAATAATCTTGTAACCGCCTTTGTATCTTGTATCTAGTCACTTGTATCTCACTTCATGTCGGAGCCTTTAGTCTTACCAGTCCTGGGTAGGTAGTATACCTCACGTAGAAAAAATGATTTACTACATGTGGAAAAGTATGTAGTATACCGTCCAAAAGTTTAGAGATTTTCTCACTTTTCTACAGTCAGAAATAAACAAATGATAAGGCCATAAGACACACAATAAATAAATAGTTATCTACATATAAGACAACTTGACGTTCAAATGGTTTAGAGTTAACAGTTTTTTTACTTAATTATTTTAATTAATAAGTATTTATACATTTTTTTACGTTCTTTATTTTGTTACATTTAAATTTGCGCGTATTCAAACATTGATTATACGTATGTCTATGACCCAGATATCACGCATTTTGGAAAGCACGTCATACGCCACAAATCTGTTCCATCTTTTCTCCATATCCATCGCATGCTTGCAACGTTATCCGTGATTACTTGTGTAAAAAAATTAGTGTCGCACTAGTCTGGCTTAATAAGTCTGGCGAAAGTCTGGCAGAAGTCTGACTTTGGCCGCTATGCCAGACTTTTGGTGAAAATTGCAAAAAAGCATCGCTCTATGTAAAGTCTGCTGTATCCTAAATTATTGTCTCTTTTTTAATGAATATTTATATCTTAAACTAGATTACAATATTATAAAAAAATTTTGTACTATAATGTCTAAAAGTATGTTTCCTTGCTATTCCAGCCGATGTAAACGATAAGTGTATTATTCTAATTGTTTGTTTGTTAAATATGAGTTTTCGTGACATAATTATAACAAAAGTCTGGCATAGTGACCAAAGCCAGACATTTGCTAGACTTATGCAAGACTTCCTCCAGACTTATTAAGCCTGAATAATGCCAGACCAATTCAAATGTTAATATGTTATTTAGTATGGGCTATTTTAGTACAATCATCAACTACTATACTTAAAGCTTTCCCAGTTTCTTTTATTGTATTTAATTTGCAAGACTCAAGAAAAGATTGTATGTACTCATATTGCGAGTCCAAAATTGTTGAATAATTAACATTGGGTACAAAAACAAAATGTCGAAAGTATTATGATTTAAACATTGAACAGAATATTGCATCAAAAAAAGTTTATATATAATTATTCTTCTGGAATAAAAAATTTGATTTTAATCGTTTTATATTTATAAAAAATTTACTTATTTCATATTTGCACTAGCTATTTTACGCACTAGTCGCAGATGAACAGTGTCTAAAAACTTTTACGCACCGCTAGCGGTGCGTACAAATTTTTTTATGTACTGTTCGTCGGCGACGAGTGTGTTGGATCGCTTTTATGCACGAGTCGTCGGTTACGAGAAAGTGAAGTGATACGTCCGTGCTGCTTACTCTTTTTGTTATGAGATTCCTGTGCGTACAGTTCAAATGGGACTAAACATTAATAGTATCGATCGCACGAGTGTGCAAAACGTAGGCACGAGTCGCATACGATATTTTTTGCAATAGAGTGCATTAAATGCGTCACTAAAGTACTGCATAAAGTATGTACCTCCTCGACCATCAGATGTATTATATTTAGTTTGAGATAAGGTACGGATAAAGGATGGTATGCAGGGATGGAAGTAATAGGGGTTGGAGGGGAAGGGATGGGACGGAAGGGACGTAGGAGGTGGCGCCCCCCTCCCCCCCAGTAAGAAAATAAAGTTATAAATCATTAAAACAATAAATTCAATAAATTATAAAAAAATTTAAAGAAGAAAAATTAAAAAAAAGTTATTAACATTCCTATATTTTTCTAAATTTTGTCAGTTTTTTCAGAATTTTCTTTAATTTTATTAAAGTTTTCTTAAGTAGTTTCAACATTTTCTTTAATTTTTTCAAAATTTTCAATTTGGTCTAAATTGGTTCGATTTATACAATTTCATTTGAAAGTAACTGCGACATTCAGTGATACTGCGGATACTGCACTACCTGCCGAGCGATCGGCACTACAGCCCGCAAAATTCAAAATATTATAAAAGTAACTTCGTAATTTTACACACCGTAAATCTGTGTGTAAAATATTTTAGGCATCGATAGAAGTTTATAAAATATTTTACGCATTGAAATCCGTGCGTAAAATATTTTACGCTCTGTTGTGCAGTGCGTAAAGTAATATTATTTTTACTAGCGTGTAAAATCACGTTTACGCATTTACGGGTTTATGGCATTTACGACGTTTATGACGTTTTCTACAGGTTTTCTGTATTTTTTGTTTATTTTTTTTTTATTTTCTTTGTCATTACCGGCGCAGCCTCTCGGCCCAGCTGTCGGGGGCCTTCCACCACCTCTGTGTGGAAGTTGAGCCCAATCCTATTTTCCATTTCATGCTTCCCAATCCTATATTCCATTCCTGCAATCCAGTCTTATCCTTTCTGCTTTTTATACCTTCCTGGAAGGCAAATCCGGTGAGGACATATTTCAGCCGCGCACCTTGTTGGTTAAGCCAACACTCTCTGTCCTCGAGAGGACATCGGGTCCGCCTTCCAGTGTAGGCCTCTCCGGAGAAGGTCCGTATTTCCGGAGCCAGCTCCCCGCCGGTAAGGCCGGCGTTCCCTGCCTAGTGCATCGGAGCGGCCTACCTACCTTATCGACCTTTCTACATAGTCCCTACCACTGTTTCGCATTTGCCCAGGTGTAAGCCTGTGAGGCAGGGAAAACCCGAAATCCCACTGAAGGAAAATTCCGGGGAAAAACCTGCCTCGAAACAGCCGGTGTCCAGAGTTCTTTTCCCGTTGAAAAACAACTCAGAAAAAATCCCAGTGATTTCACCGGGAATCGAACCTCAACCCATGTAACGACCTTTTTTCTGTGCCTAGCACGCTAATCACTGAGCCAACGTCGCTCTTTTTTACAGGTTTTCTGTATTATACAATACAAAACCTCCGACCCGTGTCGTAAACTCGACACTGAGTCTTACTGACATTAAGTTGCACATCATACTCAGATTGCCCAACCCAACACTGGCCCGTGCAGCAGCCGACAAATAAGCTATACCTTCACGTATCCTATCTCTAGTGGGTTGAGTGTAGGTTGTATAGAACAAAAAAAACACTTGCATAGAGCAAGTGTTTGACACTTTTATCTATACAACGTAAGTATATAGTTAAACTTGTTATAGAACACTGAGTAAGTGTACGTAATTAAAAACTATATTTTCACATAATTTTATTTAGAATTATTACATGGTTTATTATTAATGAATTTTCAACAACAAAAAATTATGTGAAGTAAGTAGGGACTTGAACTCCGGTCATTTCGGTTTTACATCCATCTTAGCACTTTCCTCCCCTCTGCAAGTGCCAATCAGCTCTATGCATTTCTGCGCAGTTAACCAGGCATCGGTCTCGGTCCTTTTGGCTTTGGCCTAGGTGTAGTTGGTAGCGGCCTTGGTTTTGGTTTTGGTGTTTGTGGCAGCGGCCTTGGTTCTTTGTAATTTAGAGAGATAATGAATTAATAGTCAAGATTTCTACGCTAAAAGATTCATGTAATAGAGAAACGTAGTGCTGAATTAAGGGGACGAGACCTCCGATCTATTTTTCTCCCCCCTAACGCTAGCGTCTGTGTGAAGACTGCTCGCAGCCATAACTCACTGATCGTAAGATTTAAAAGGAATAAAGGGACCCACCGGATCACGTGACTGAAAACAAATGGAATTTACTTTTTAACAGACTTCGAAAAAGGAGGAGGTTCTCAATTCGACCTGTACATTTCTATTTTCTTTTTCTAAGTTTGTTCACGCATTACTCCGAAACTACTGGACCAATTTGTATAAACTTTAGTTTTAATGAAAGAAGATGATCCTATGGTGGTCTCATTCCAATTTTGTAAGGATTGGTCCAGTATCTGACCAGTAATTTAGTTCTTTGCTAGATATTTTTTCCGTACTTTTCGGCCGTTGCCGACTCTGTCCGCCGATTATACGGAAACTACTGAACCGATTTGGATAAACTTTTTATTTTTATGAAAGAGGATGATCCCATAGATGTCCCATTTCATCATTGAGCCAGTATCGAGCCAGTACTACGTCGGTACTGGCGTTTTGTTATGTTCGTCCGCCAATTATTCCGAAACTACTGATCCGATTAGGATAAACATTTTTTTGAATGAAAAAGGATGATCCCATGGCGGTCCCGTTATAGTACTGGGCCAGTATCAAGCCAGTACTAGGTCAGTACTGGCATTTTGTTATGTTCATCCGCCGATTATCCCGACACTACTGAACCGGTTTGGATTAACTTTTGGATTTAGATAAATAAAATGAAATTTGGCCGATACAACTAAAAAGTATAAAATAAAATTTAAATAAAAAACAGACTTCGTAAAAAACGTACTAAAAAGTATGAAATAATCGATAAAAAGTATGAATAATCGATAAAATCCTTTTCGAAGTCGGCGCCGAATTTCAAACTGTCTTATAGTATCTTTCTTATGGATATGATTTAGAACTTATACTGGATTGAGTCTAAACACATATACTTATACTGTCTCTAAAGTCAGACCACCGTGACTAAGTGAAATTCGGCGCCGACTTCGAAAAGGTTTTCATCGATTATTCAGTCTATTTATCGATTATTTCATACTTTTTAGTGCGTCCTTTTAGTGCAATTTTTTCAAAGTCGATTATTAAAAAAAAAATTTCTTCTTAATTCATTAATTTTCATGTGAATGAGGAACTTCATTTGAAGTTCAATAAAACTATTTTATTCTTTTACATATTGTTAACTTTTAAATTATTGTTTACTAATTTTACCATATTTACACATGTAAAACTTTCTATGCACAATGAATTTTAATTTTCCTTATTCATATAAAAACTATTGTATTGAAAAGTGAATCGCAATAATTTCCAACCATATGGTCCGTTTGTTCTCTTGTAGTTTTACGGACTGTGGGTTATGGCTGCGAACAGTCTTTACTCTGTTACTAGCATTAGGTCTAATACCCCCCTCTCTCTGAAATTGACGGTAATAGTACTCTTTTTACGAAGCAAAAGTTTTTATTTAAATACATTATATATACATCACCAATAATTATTATTTTAAATTTAAAATAAATTCGCATTTTGAAAAATTTATCGAAAAATTTAATTTTTTGGTGCAAAAGAGTACTTTTTATCTTTTAAAGAAAAGGAAACAACTTTTCTTCCCGCTACTCGAAGATCCTTAAAATGCTTAATTTCCTAATCGGTATACAGACATGGAAAATTGCCTCTTTCATGCACGTGTTAGTAAAAATTATTCTTTACTATTTTCAAGACTCAGTAGTTAAAACTTCTAGACCTTTCACCGTAAATTAATGTAGAATACTATTTCCAATAATTATAATTTAATCTAAATACATACTACTTCCAAGAACTGCAGTTGCACAGACCACTAATACGACGAATATAGCGATGATTGTTAAAATTCTCATGATACTGGCTTACTTTTTGAGTTACCTATTATAGTAAGACACGATTCACTTTTGAAGTTTAGTTGGGATGATACAGCTTTATATATACTTCTTCACTTGCTACGCGTAGTATATCATAAGATATATGCTTTGATTATTTATTTTTTTTCTCAAAATACAAGATATAGGTATTTACTCTCGATAAATGTGTTTATTTCTCCAGCTGTGTTTATTAATTTACACATACTTATGTATACGTACCTACGTAATTTACGTACGCACGTAATTCTTATATTTTCACTACATCATAATTTTCATTAATTTTCTAAGGTTTTACTATTATTTAGCAACAGGTTAGATTGGATAATTTTCTTCTTTTGATGATTTCTTAATTTCCTTGATATGCACATAATATAATTCAGCATAAAATTGAACATTTAAGCTGCTTTTAGAAAAAATATAGACTTAATAATATTTTTTAAATTTTGTTATTTAGACACCTTTTACCCCCTTAAGTTATTTTTAAGAAAAAGAACTATAATTTTAAAAAATTTCAAAAAGTAGCTATTTTATCAAATCAAAAATAATTATTTTCGGCAGTTTGTATTGAAGATATATAAAAGATAGACATAAATTATTAAAGTACGAGTGATTTCCTTTTAATGTATGTCTTTTAAAACTATTGTTAAGCTATTTTTAAGAAAAAAAACTATATTTTGAAGAATTTAATATAAGTAGCTATTTCATAAAATTAAAAATAACTTTTTTCGGCAGTTTGTATTGAAGCTATATAAAAGATAATATAACGTACAGTTTTAAAGTGCTCAGTTTTATTCGATCCATGTCTTTCAAGGCTATTCTGAAGCCTAAAATCATGAATTAATTAATAGTGCATTTGGACTTCCAAAGATATAAAACATGTTTATTGTACATTAAGGTGGTTCTATAGTAAATTTTGAAAAATTTGCTAGTTACATGATAAAATTTTTTGAAATTGGTGGTTATATTTGTTATCTAGACAGAAAGTGTTTTGTAAATTTTCATACATTTTTAAACAGTATACTCATAGTTATGTAGGAAGAACTAGTAATTTTGAATGAGAATTGATGTTTTTTCAAAAACGTCCTTGCGCATGGAAATGCAAGTATTGCATTAAAAAAAAATTATGTAATATCTAACACCTGGACCATACAGAACTGTGAACTCCTAATTTTTAAAAACACAAGTATGAAGAAATATAAAATTACGTTAAATTTTCATTAAAAATAACCTAAAAAAATCACATTTTTAACTCTATTCATGGGCAACTCTTCTTAATAAATTTTTTTGAAATGTCGGAGTTCACGGTTGTAACGCGAATAAATTGAATAAGATAACCTTAAAGTTTCAGATTAATTAATTGTAATCCTATGTGCATGAGACTTGCTGAACATGGGAAAACAATAAATGGAGAAAACCGCACTTTTGTAAAAATAAAAAATAATTTTCTGTTGATTTTAAAACAGTTTTTCTATCGCAGAATATCGATCAAAATTATTTTTTAATCATTTTTATGTTTTCTGAAGTTTGCGTATATAGTATAGAGTAGATTTGGGCACGGGTTAGGATTCGGTTAATGTAGGAACACACTGGATTGGCAATAAAGGTCGAGGGAAAAATACGTATAAATAACCATTAAATTCATTAAAATGATGCTATGGCCAATATTGACAATACAAAATCATTTTCTGTTCGAAAAATGTAAGGTGAAGGACCCAATCCCTACTCACGACCCAGTTACTACTCACTCTCATATACAAATTTGTTAACGCAAATTAAAATTGTGAAAAAAATATTTTTCCATTATTCAAATATTCCTGTGCCAGCTGAGTTTTTTGCTGTTCATCAGCAGGCAGTGCGCGAGTGAAAAAAAATATTTCGTGCAGAGGAATCTGCCCGCTTTCCCATGTCGTCCCTGGCGTTAGCGTTTACGTTAAGCAATCGGGACTTCGTTTTTATTGTGCAGTAAAGTCAAAAACTTGTTTAACGTAAAACTTTTTCCGCAAATACCTTCAAAAAGTGTGAATGTATAAAAGTAAACAGTTATTCAGACCATTTTTCAAAATTTTTTAGCAAAATTTAGTTGAGTAGATATCGCAACATCTAAACAGCATGGTGTTGGTATTACTACTCTATGATTTTGCACTGCTTAACCCCCCTGCGTAAGCATTTTACCCGACCTTTCTGTTCCCGAATGCATATTTCATTTTTACATGTTTGGAAGTTGGATAACATCTATCTCTCTTAATGTTTTCGGAGTCGCGTAAAAATCGAAAGTCGAACCAAGCTTATCATAAAAAGAAAGTTGTCAACTTTAATTTGCGTTAATTTGCGTAGTCGTAGATACTCTAAAAGTATACCAGTAAAAAATTATAGCCAAAAATGTTAGGACGAGATATCTCGCCCTCCTGGCTACGGTAAAAACCTCACACTGGTCCTGAAGGAGGAAAAGGTTTGACAAAAATGAATCTAAAATCGGATTTCACAGGGTGTTTCTACATCATTTATATAGTCAAAATCTGGAAGAATCAAAATCCTAGCTGATCCTGTTTGCGAAATATCGACATATTAGTATATCAGCACGTATATTTACGCTAAAAATTCCTGTCCATTAAACTTTAAAAATTTCGCGCTCATTTTTATTTCCTTTCTCAGTTCATAGGTGTCGCATATGAATAACATAACATGCAAGAAAACTTCAAAGAGTTTCGAAAAGTATAAATGAGTAAAAAATATTGAATTAATATTCCGGATATTTCGTCTAGCGAAAAAACCAAACCTTTTCAAAAGCGATTCATCACTTTTCGGCGCAAAAATATTTATCTCTCAAATCATTCGAATGTTTTATTCCAACATATCATAACAGTCTCATGATGAGAATAGGAGGAAAGTATGCGCCCCATGTGGTAAAAAATCGTTTTTGGAAAAATTCATCCTGAAAAATTCATTGTCAATGAGAATACTGAAAAAGTCATAAGGAAATTTATATTAAAAGACTTTCATAAAAGTGACGATAAATTTCCAGTAAGCATTTGTAGATCCTGTTATCTCGTGTTATTAGATGCTGAAAAAGGTCTTTTTTCCAGGTCTTTACCAGTTATGCCAAATTACAAAGACATAGTTCTGCCAAAAGAAACTCGTACAAAAGTTATATGTAACTGTTATATATGTTTAACTAGCAGGTACAAAGGCCACATCAAGAGCGTAAAAGACAGAGGTAAAAAAAGAGATTCAAACGTTGTTATTGATGTATCTAACGGACTCCATGGATGTTCAAAAACAGAATCACTCTCAGTTCCAAGAGTTGAAAATAATCAAGCCAAGAACTCTATTGTACTATGTAAAAACTGTTTCCAGGAGATAGGCAAGGGAAAGAGTCACATTTGTAAAAAACTTACAGTAAACGTAAGCAACATTATTGACAAGCTTTCTGGAAAGAATCAAGAACGAATTGTGACTACTATTGTACAGAAAAAGATTGTTTCTGAAGCTAGTAATATTTCAAAGTTGCAAAACGTTGAGTTGAATTTCACTACTGCTGGTCGAAAATCAAGAATCATTGTAAACCCTACTGAGAAGAAAGACATCTTATTTAAAGCAGAGAGTTTAGATAATATTCGGATTGGTCTTGGAGCTTCCACAAATAATATGAGAAAGATAACAAATTTTCTGAGATGTAATGTTGGGAGAAAGACTATTTCAGCAAATTATTTAAAACACATGTCAGATCAATCAAATATTTTGAAAGACATATATAAAGCAGGTTTTTATGAATTTGAATGTGAAAATGCGTCATCTAAACAGAAAAGATCTGTTGTGTATGCAGATGCTGAAGAACTCCTTGATGCCGTTATAAAAGAGAGAAATCTGGAAGGAAATGTTTTAATAAAAGCTATGGCTGATGGAGGTCAAGGTTTTTTCAAGATAAGTTTGACCATACTTCCCGAAAATTATTCTCCGAGCATTGACTGTTCTACAGACCAGATTGATCATGATGATGACGATAATTCTAGATCGGAAAATATAAATGAGTCAACTAGGAAAAGGAAGCTCTATTCTGAGGGTGGTACTATAAGTAAAAGAGGTAAGCTTTCTAGCGTAGATAAATTGATTTTATTGTGCACAGTTCCTCAAATAAAAGAGACTTATGAAAATGTGAAACTGTTATTCAAACTAACGAATATTAATAATATTCCATTCAAATTTGTTGCAGATTTCAAGCTTCTACTCATAATAAATGGTCAACAAACTGCAACAGCAACGTTTCCTTGTCCATACTGTTTCATTTCAAGAGCTGATTTGAGGAGCGACGAAAACCAAAGGGGTCTATCAAGTAGTGACGTTTAAACAAGTTCAATTGATGAGTCAGGAAAAGAAAATCACTTGAAATTGAAAACATATGGTGATTTGAGGAAAGATTACGAAATGTTTTGTCAAGTAGGAAAAGACAAAAAATACAGCAAAGAATGCCATAGCACAGTCAATCTTCTTATTTTCACTGAAGATGATGACATTCACGTTTTACAGAAATGTATTATCCCTGAACTTCATGTTTTACAAGGTTTTGTAAATCATTTATATTGGAAGGGTTTAGTACCTCTTTTAGGTCAAGAGAAAGCTCTATTATGGCCCAAGAAATTGAAACTCATCTCAAAGAACTATCACGGTGATTCGTTTGAAGGGATTGCATGTAGAAAACTACTGAAGGAAGTCGACAAGCTTGAAGATCCGGAAATTTACAAAGATGTAGGATATTTCAAAATCGTACCCTACATATTTGCTTTGAAAGCCATGAACAAGGTCGTAAATTGTTTTTTCACTTCTGGTAAAGTCGGTCCCTCACTAGATACTTACATATCTGAATTAGACACAGCTTTGAAGAGTATCGAAGATGTATCTACAACATTGAAAATCCATGTTATTCTTGCACATATTTAAGAAGCTTTGTAATATATCGATGATAAAGATGCTCTAGGCTTTTGGTCCGAGCAAAGTGGAGAGTCAGTTCATCGCGAGTTCTTGAAATTCTGCAGTCGTTATAAAATAAATTCAATTAATGATGAATCTTATTCAACCAGACTACTTAAAGCAGTGGTTGAATTCTCATCTTTACATCTTTAATCAAACTATTGATAGAAAATACACGAAAATATCGGAAATTCGAGAAAAAATAGAAGAAAATCTAACGAAAAAATAGAAGAAAATCTAACGAAAAAATAGAAGAAAATCTAACAAAAAATACAAAAAAAAAAAATGGGGCCATTTAACCACTACGTCCTCGTCGTTGGTCCTGAGTCAAGCAAAATGTGGTTTTAAATTTCACTTTATATCGTTTATATTTTTCGAATCTTTGCAGAGCTTATTTCAAAGTTCAATATATGATAATAACAGAAAATCATGATTTTCAGTACAGCGAAATCGATTAGATTACACAGGCACACAAAGGAAAAAAGTTCTTGTTCCCGGAACCAAACTAGTATATCTTTATGTTTTTGAGGTCGCTGAATCCGAATCCGGTGACCGTTTGTCTCCATCAGGTCAGGTTCAAGGTCATTTAAAGGTCAAATGATGGAAAAATGGTCAAATCGATTAAAATTATTATTCCTATTTTTTTGGGGGGTCGCTGAAACCAAATCCGATGTTCATTTGTTCCGACATGGTCAAATTCAAGGTTGTTTCAAGGTCAAATGTGTTTGTTCTGCTAAACATGAATTTTTCACTGAAGATACCGAAAGAACGGGAAATTTTACATCTAGATATGTACTCAATGTTTTGATAACATAACCCCCAAGGTCATTTCAAGGTCACTTCATGTTGTTGTATGGAGGATTCATATGAAAATTGCAAAAATAAGAAAATGTGTCTTTACGGGACTAAACTACTATGTCAATATGTTTTTGGGGTTTCTGAGTTGGAATTCGAGGTTCGTTTGCTTCCAGTATGTCAGGATAAATTTCATTTTAAGGTCAAATCCAACCCGGAACTACACTGAAGGAAAATTTCGGGGAAAAACCCGCCTCGAAACAGCCGGAGTCCAGGGTACTTTTCCCGTTGAAAAACAACTCAGAAAAAATCCGAGTTTTGCCTTCACCGGAAATCGAACACTCGACCCCTGGAGCAAGCGTATATCTGCTAGTTAAAGCGTGAGCCTTAACCAACTGAGCCACGGACGCTCTTTCAAGAAGGAGAACATTTTCACCAAGATTTCAAAGATCTAGAACGAAGATTTCAGGGTAGATGGGATGAAAACATGATGGCAGATTTCTTTTGGATGTTGCAGAGAGAAAGCACGGAAAACTGAAAAAAAACGCAAGAGAAATCCCTTGCACAGATCTTTTGAGGATAAACGAGTACCATATAAAAGAAGGCGAAACGATGAACAAGTAGAATAGTGAGATAAAAAATGCACGTTCCAGCGATTCCAGAAATATAATCGAGTGATGATGCGAATAGATTTGAACATTTTTGTTGGATTTGACCTTAAAATGAAATTTATCCTGACATACTGGAAGCAAACGAACCTCGAATTCCAACTCAGAAACCCCAAAAACATATTGACATAGTAGTTTAGTCCCGTGAAGACACATTTTCTGATTTTTGCAATTTTCACATGAATCCTCCATACAACAACATGAAGTGACCTTGAAATGACCTTGGGGGTTATGTTATCAAAAAATTGAATACATATCTAGATGTAAAATTTCCCGTTCTTTCGGTATCTGCAGTGAAAAATTCATGTTTAGCAGAACAAACAAATTTGACCTTGAAATAACCTTGAATTTGACCTTGTCGGATCAAATGAACATCGGATTTGGTTTCAGCGACCCCCAAAATATATAGGAATAATAATTTTAATCGATTTGACCATTTTTCCATCATTTGACCTTTAAATGACCTTGAACCTGACCTGGTGGAGACAAACGGTCACCGGATTCAAATTCAGCGACCCCAAAAACATAAAGATATACTAATTTGGTTCCGGGAACAAGAACTTTTTTTCTTTTGTGTGCCTGTGTTATTCATCAATCCTATAATTAACAATTCTATTTTGAACATTTGAAATTGCCTCACTGATAGTAACCTTATTTCTCTCATCATTTTCTATGAAAATATCATGAGGTTATCTTCAATTGGACATAGATCATTGCTACCAATCACCTTCAATGTCTACTACATAGGTGCCATAAAAATGTCGATATCTGTCGATATTTCGCGAACAGGATCAGCTGGGATTTTGATTCTTTCAGATTTTGATTCTATAAATGATGTAGAAACACCCTGTGGAACCCGATTTTGGATCCATTTTTGTCAAACCTTTTCCTCCCTCAGGACCAGTGTGACCTGTGTTCGGGATGTAATTATACTAAGGATTTTTATTAAAATAATTGATACTCAAGTTGTATTTAAAAAAGTTATTATTATATATTAGTCTTAAGCTAGAATGAGTCTCTGATCACGTCGCCGAAAGTCGCCGCCGACCGCCACAAACATATGAAACTTGAGAACGTTATCGCTTTTGAACTATATACAACGTCTTAGAGAACTATTGCGTAGAAACTTATTATATAGTTACATTTGCTTATAACTAATGAATTCTATCCGTAACAACCTGGTTTGGACGAGATATCTCGAGATACTGCGCCAGAGGGTTAACCTACTGTGGTGACATCAGATAAATGGCGAAATTATCAAAGGCATAGAATTCATTTAAAAGAAGAAGAAGAGAAAAAAGAAGAAAAGAAAAGGATCAGATTAGAAAAAGTTAAAATAAAACAGGAAAAAGATGAGGAAAATAAGATTAAGTTGACTAAAAGAATGGAGGAGAAAGCTGCACTGAAGAGACAAAAGGAGGAACAAAATAAAAAACTAAGCAATTAAAGCTGGAGAAATTGAAGACTGAGCTAGTAAAAGTGGAGGGGGCAAGAAAAAACAAAACTGTTCTACTGGACGAGCAAGAAGAATAATAACAAATTAAGCCATAAATATGTAAAATAAGAAATAGTTTGGAAGTTTTAGTTCGAAGAACCAAATTATCCATGTTGTATATCTTACTTTTAATTTATTAATTTATTTAATTATTCTATAAGATGTTAATAATCTGAATTTTATTTATTGAATTGAATATCTTATGTAATAAAATGATGAAAATCTTACATATGTATTATTATTTTCTAATAAAAAATCCAGCTTATCAATTTACATGGGTCATTTGAACTGTGAGTAGAAATTGGGTCAGATGGTGAGTAGTATTCGGAACCTTCCTATTTTCCGTGATTAATAATGGGGTCTTTCTAGTGCTACAACTAATTAATAATTACCAATATATAACTTTTGTGTAACACATACACGATTTTCGCGCTTTTCCGTGCATTTCAAGCAGACAAGAAGTGGCCGTTTACCGACCGGCGACAAAAATGTTCTTTAACGTCTACCCGCTCGAGCGGGCGGTAATGACTTTTGAGCTCACTACAGCGCGCGTGCGTGCGTGCGTGCTGTAAATCTTTATTTCACCTGAAAAACTTTAATACACGATAATAATTATTTCATATGTGTATGTATGTATGCTTATCTATGTCTGTATATATGTATGTATGTGTATATATGGGTTCTTTATTTTAAATCTTTATCCAGAAACATAAACAATGATATTACAATACCAAAAATTACCGCATAATACTAAAGAGAAAATCTATTAAAAATTTTTTGAAAAATAAAAATGAATAACATAAAAATATAAGTTATAAAACAAAAACAAATCGGTACATTTTAAAAAATTTTCTTGATTTCAAATCTTCAAAAAAAGACGTATAAAATGAGCTTTGTTTGGTCAAACATTACTGCGTAATACGCAAGAAATCTACGATCAAAAATTTTTGAAACAAATTATCATAGAAAATGAAAAAACGTTATAAAACAAAAACGATTTGATGAATCTTGAAAATTCATTTTGATGTAATTCTTGATCAAAAGATGAAAAAAATAAGCGTTCATTGACAGATAATTACGGCGTAATATCCAAGAAAAAAGCAATCAAAAGAAATTTTTAAAATATATAACCTCGAATATCTCGAAAAATAAAAGTCCTCATGTTCTGAACAAAAAATTTAGCCGAGAGATAGTGAAAAGCTACCATAAAATTATTATTGTGCCCCCTTCGTTTAAAGAAAACAAATTAAATGAGCCCTGAAGCATTAACTGTTACCGTAGATTACTTGAGATGTGGATACATACATACATACACACACACAAACACACATACACACACATACACACACATACACACACATACACACACACGCACACACCGTCACGCGCGCACCCACGCATACACACACACACACACATATCCACACGGACATTTTCTAAAAATAGTGTATTTTAATTCCTTATATCTCAAAACATGTTTCTAGCATTTGTAAAAAAAAAATGTTACCATCACAAAGCTTTCTCTGTGAGAAAGCAAAAATTAGACAATTTTATTATAATGGTGATATTGCATGTGCATCAGGGTGGTCCAAAATTCCCAAACTTTTTAATTTCTTAAGTGTAATGATTAAAAATAGTAGGAAACATAGAACAAATCATATTCCAGTTGTCGTTCTTTTATTATAAAATTTTAGCAGCTATTTATTTAGACCCAAAGTTGTGAAAACCCCTTTTTTCAGATCGATGTAGCCATCTTTAAATAATCTCAAAGAACATTTTTCGAAAACGAAATATGTTTATTTTATTATTTTCTACTTTTTCAGGAGGTCACTTCAAGAAAAATTAGAGGAATACGTGCTTTTATTTGACTTTAGCATATCTTAACACATTTTAGCACCTTTTAGCATCTGGTAAAATATGCTAAAATATGCTAAAGTCAAATAAAAGCACATATTCCTTTAATTTATCTTGAAGTAGCCCCCTGAAAAACTAGAAAATAATAAAATAAACATATTTCGTTTTTGAAAATTTTTTTTTCAGATTATTTAAAGATGGCTACACTGATCTGATAAAAGTAGTTTTAGCAGCTTTGGGTCTAAATAAATAGCTGCTCAAATTTTATAATAAAAAAACGACAACAGGAATATGATTTTTCCTATATGTCCTAGTATTCTTAATCATTACACTTACAAAATTAAAAAGTTTGGGAATTTTGGACCACCCTAATGTGCATATAACATTTAATACCTGAATAATATTTGTCAATACATAAAGGTCACTTAACAATAACTTTAATTTATAAGTTAAATACTGCCTTATATAAGTACACAATTTTATCTTACGAGTATGACTATACCTATATATACTTAACATAATTAATGTTGTGTTCAAAAACTGAATCTTATTTAGACAAAAAGGTAATCTCAAATAAAATATTGCAAATAAAAATATTATTCTGCATATTAAACAGTTTGTATTTATCCTCACAATAATTATTGTAGTTAAGACAATTACTATTACTTGCGTATGCTCCGCGCAGTCAAAATAATTATTTTGAGTAAGGCAAGAGCTTCGACAGTCTGTTTCAATAAGTAGACTGTACTGTCTTATTGATATTTACAAACATCTGCATATGCCTGCATTCGTACATAATGAGCAATGGCGTATGTAAAGTAAAAATATTATCTGTTTTTTGTTGCATTATGAATTTTACTCTGTCAAAAAGGAAGTTTTGTAATGATCATAAAAAGGATTTGCTCAAAATATTACTTAAACATGTTTTGCAAAAATGTAGATATTGATGTACATCTCTGTGCATGCACGCCTACGAGAATATCTCGAAAACGATAGAATACGTTTTAATTTTTTAGTTACTATCTATGATTTCTCTAAAATTAAACTGGAAGTTCTTTTTTCGTATACTGAATTTCACTTTCTAGAATAATATTAATATCAATGCTTAAAGTCTCTTCTGTAACTTTGCTGCAATTCCTGTGTACCATTTGTCTACACTTTATCTGTCATAAAATAGGTGCAATTCTGCTGCGAAGTGATGCAATTTTTAGTTTGCATCAGTTGCGTCAGGATTGCGACTGCCGCAATACTGATGCGTGCAACCATCGGCCGGCAAAAACATAATCAAAGCCTGAATATGCCAGGGCATGCTTTGAACCGATCGAAATCCCCCTAATTTTGAGAATAACTTTAGTTCAATTCTCGGCCTACAATCTTTATATTTCGAATGATTAGCCAAACTTTTTGTTGAATATTAATAATCTATAATACTAACAATAATAGTATAACCATATACAAATCCGCTGCAAATTCATTCGCACTTACAAGGATAGTACATACTTTTCGGGAAACGAATTATGATCAGACTCCAGGAGGAGGTTTCTGGTACCCAAATGTGAAGCCTAGCACCCGTAATTAATTCTAGTGAGCACTTGTTATCGAGATATGATATAATTTACTCGAAGTATGCTTTATTTTAATGATAAAAAGGTACCTCTTATTCTAACTATGACTTTACAAGTTTTTATTATGGATAAATGTCCCAAAAGATAATAAAAATTAGGCGGAAAGAGCTTTAATTTAAGTTCCGTTATGTATAAAAATATTAATCTAATCAAAAGTTATTAACAATTGATGATGGCGACTGAAAATACATGGAAAATCGACGAATTTAAAAGAGTTAAATTGTAAATAAATTTTGATCAGATTCATTTATCCATAATACAAACTTGTACAGTTATGGTTAGAAGAAGAGGTACATTTTACATAACAAATATTTCGAGTAAATAATCTCAAATCTCGACAGTAAGGGCCCATTGGAATGAATCACGGGTACTTGGCTTAATTTTTGGGTACCAGAAAACACCTCCCAAAGTCTGACCGAATTTAGTTTTCCGGAGGGTGTGCATCCTTGTTAGCTTCCTCAAACCTTATTAATTGTTCTAATATGCAAGTATTTTGTTCCAATTAATTCCGTAGTGAAAAGTCAAAACAAAAAGACAAATCCATTTTTGTTTTCTCAAAGAGAAAGCTGTGTGTCGATGAAATTTTTTTTATATCAGAGCTTTGATGAATTTTAATTTTTGTAATATTTCTGAGTTAGAAAAATAGTTTTTTAAAAAATGTGTGTCTGTATGTATGAATGTATGTATATATGTATGTATGTATGTGTGTATGTGACAAAAAATTGTGCCACGATAACTCTTCGAAGGAAGCATGTTACGAGCTGAAATTTTGCAGACATATGAGGCATTGCTCACCTTAGCACTGATAAGATTTCGGAGCAGATTGAATAATAAAAATTACATTTTAAAAAAGAATAGTAACTTAAAATACTTTTCAAAAATAAGAAAAGTATACGTTAATTACATTGAGAATATATGTTTTCATAAAGTACACGTAATTTCCATTCAATTTCTATATCTAGCAATAATCTTAAAGATTTTTTTTTGTAAAAGAAAAAGAAAAATTGTATTTTAGAATTTGTGAAAATAAAAAAAAATAATTTTTTCTCTTTAAATACGTCAACATATTGAAAAGATCATGTCGTTGAAGTTTGGAACGTTCTTGAAACTAAGTACGAAATTTGTATTATAGGTGTTTTAGAGGTGCGAACCCGTTAATTCCGGTACCAATAAATGATTAAAGAATCTATTGTGCGGAATTTTAGCAAAATTTATCATGTGGATAGTATAAAAATAACCTAAAATAGGTAAATAATTTTGATTACTTGTGATGTTAATCCCTGACCCCAAAAACGTATTATGCATTACATCGGCAATATTTTAATTGATATATAAGCCAAGTTTCATCAGTATTTATCATGTGGAAGGTATTTGAAGATTCAAAAAACCCTAAATTTTATTTATTTTTAATTTTTATTGCAACACCTAAAACTCTAAACCCGATAATACATTATATAATCGATTCCACATAATGCAATAGATGTACTTAATTCTTTTCATCTAATTTTAACACTCGAAAATGACTTTTTGTACCAAAATGGTACAAAAACCAATGAAATCTTCAATATTATCTTAAGTAATATCTTGATCCAGCTAAATCCTTTAGAAATAAATTCTGCGTATTTTTCTACATAAACCTACAATTTTTGAATGTAATCTATATGTGGAAAGTTCTTTTAAGTTAATTTTACTCAAAAGCGCAACTGGAGAAGGGTTATGAATATCGATATCTATAGGCGCGCTTATAGTTTCTGTTCTTTAATGTTTTCGATGATATATTACTAAAAATATTTTCTGTTGTATTCATTATTGTATAACAAGTATTATCGAACAAAATAATAAATAGAATCTCAAAATTTGGATAGATAATTATGACATAACATTTAATTATCTATAAAAATAAATTGTGCATCTATCACTTTCAAAAATTCGTTAATTTTCTAAATGCACACCAAAATATTACAATATGAAAATTAGTTATCCAACTTGTTAAATGCGATGGATGCAATTTTTTTATTAATAATGAAACTATAAGCACGCCTATAGATATCGATATTCATAACCCTTCTCCAGTTGCGCTTTTGAGTAAAATTAACTTAAGGTGATGCTAAACCCTCTTGTTATCATAAAATACGGGGAACCACTTTTTTCATTCGATTTTTAATTTTGACAAAATATCTCTATGGAAAGTTATTGTTTTTAGTAGAACAATAACGTTTCATAGAGATATTTACTCAAAATTGAAAATAAAATAAAAAAAGTGATTCCTCGTATTTGTGGATGTCTGGTGGCTTTAGCATCACCTTAAAAGAACTTTCCAGATATAGATTACATTAAAAAATTGTAGGTTTATGCAGAAAAATACACAGAATTTATTTCTAAAGGATTTAGCTGGATCAAGGTATTACTTAAGATAATATTGAAGATTTCATTGGTTTTTGTACCGTTTTGGTAACAAAAATCACTTTCCGAGTGATAAAATTAGATGAAAAGAATTTAGTACATCTATTGCATTATGTGGAATCGATTGTATAATGTATTATCGGGTTCAGAGTTTTAGGTGTTGTAATAAAATTAAAAATCACTAAAATTGAAGGTTTTTTGAATCTTCAAATACCTTCCACATGATAAATACTAATGAAACTTGGCTTATATATCAATTAAAATATTGCCGATGTAATGCATAATACGTTTTGGGGTCAAGGATTAACATCACAAGTAATCAAAATTATTTACCTATTTTAGGTTATTTTTATACTATCCACATGATAAATTTCGCTAAAATTCCGCACAATAGATTCTTTAATTATTTAACGTCCATTAGCACCGGAATTAACGGGTTCGCACTTCTAAAACACCTATAATACAAATTTCGTACTTAATTCCAAGAACGTTCCAAACATCAACGACACAAAAGGTCAACATTTTCTCGAAGTAGACGTAAATTATTTCTTCCAATTTATGAATATATATATATATATATATATATATATATATATATATATATATATATATATGTGTGTGTGTGTGTGTGTGTGTGTGTGTGTGTGTGTGTGTGTGTGTGTGTGTATATGGCAATTACCTTAATGATATTTTAGTAGAAGAAAATCGATTGAATTTTGAATACGGATTTTTAAAAATCGGTAATTTTAACAAATTTATATAGAAATAAGTTTTTAATCTTTATTGTATGTGTTAAAAAAATTGTGTATAATCTTAAAATATACATGATTATATGTAACTCAATTAATATATTATACAATTATTTTAAAACTACTTTTGCAAAAAACTATGATTTCGAATCTTGTGTTCAATTTTCCAAAATTCCATATTTTTATTAACAATTTACTTTACATTATCCGATTGGCATTAATATCATATCAATTTAGAAAAGTTTTCGTTGAATAGGTATTACAAAATTTAAAAGAAATGATGAAAACATACAGATAATTTTAGAAAACCTATTTGTTCTAATTCAGCATCCTTGAAAATATTGAAATTTATTAAAATATCATACCAAAAAGTAGAAAGTATATATTCTTCAATTGCGCGTGATTTTCATTCGATCTATTATGTCTTTTAAAGGACGCAAAAAATATTTGTTTAACAATAATAATGTATTTTTGCGTCCAGATATAATAAAATTATAATTCGAGTTTAAAGATTTATTCAGTCTGGCAATACTTGAACGCTTGAACGTAGTGAATTCATTATAGAATTATTTTATTCAGTTCGAAAAAACATTCTGCTAAAACAGTTAGCAGCGGTTTTTTAAATGTCGACATACATAGGTTTAATTTTTTTAATTGCGGCAAATAAAACCTGTGCAAAAGTATGGCATAGATAATAAAAAAATATTTAAATTGTATAAGAACTTACAAAGCTTTATATATTCTTACGGACCTATGAGTAACAATAGCAAGTAACATTTTCTTCAATTGTCAATAATAAATTTTGCAATACTATAATTGCTGATTAAATTTATTCTTGTAACACTTGCAAGAAAACGGGTTTTTTACGCCCATACAGCGGGATTAAAGTCGACGATTTCCTACCGGTGGGCATAAAGAAATATCAGCGGGAAAAAATACGATGTGCACCATGTTTTCGTTGATTTCGCGATAATGTAGAATTAACGTTTGTATTTTTCATTGGGGCATATGTGTCCATTCGGTGAAAACTCTCAGAAACGTCAGTAGAATCTTATAAACGAATATATACAACATTTTTTGGAGTCATAAAAAGTAGTCATAGGTAGAGTTATGGCATTTTGAAGGGTGTCTTTTGTTGATATCGTGTTTTATGCTAAATTAACGTTTGTATTTTGCATTGGGGGGTATAAGGTCCATTCGGTGAAAACTCTCGGAAGGATCAAGAGAATCTTATAACGAATGTGTAAACATTTTTTGGAACCATGAAAAGTACTCTTAGGTAGAGTTATGACATCTTGAATGGTGTTTTTCCTCATTTTGTGCTTTATACAAAATTAACGTTTGTATTTTCTATTGGGGCATATAAATTCCATTCGGTGAAAATTCTCGGAAGTGTCTGCACAATTTTATAACGAATGTGTTCAAATTTTTTGTAGACATGGAAAGTAGTCTTAAGTAGATCTGAAGTAGAAAGTAGTCTTAATGGCATCTTGAAGCGTGTTTTTCGTTGATTTTGTGTTTCATGCAAATTATCGTTTGTATTTTTCATTGGAGTATATAAAATCTATTCGGTGAAAACATTCGGAAGGGTCGGGAGAATCTTATGACAAATGTGTACACATTTTTGGAGTTATAAAAATGGTTTTAGGTGGAGTTATGACGTGTCGACGGGCGTTTTCGTATTTTTGATAAATAAATCTTTTTCACTACACTGCGCGTAAAGTGCTGACTGTACGCCCTCTCAGCAGGCCGTACAGTACCGCATGGACTGCCTAGGGAATAAAGTGACTTGCGCATGCGCGATGCGCCTTTTTCCGCTCTCGACTGCGTCTCGAGCGGTAAAACAGCGCGTCGCGCGTACACAATCACTTTACTTCTAGGCAGAGCATGGGGTACTGTACGGCCTGCTGAGATGCGTACAGTCATTTCTTTACGGGGGTGTGGTGAAAAGTAGTATACGCACCTCTGGAGTACAGTAGGCAAGCATGCACTGTGTGAAATGCCGACCTCTCTTCGCTCGGTCGGCAACGTCACACAGTGCGTACATTGTCCACTTTACTCCCTTGATGCATAATGTACTATTAAATTTGCTTGGGTAGGGGCGACGTATATTGAAAGAAAAGCTCCTCAGATATTCTAACTGTTGTGAAAATTTGTTTCGAGCTATAAGAAACAACATATCAATTTATAATACAGATAAAAATTTTTGGTTAATCCCATAAGGCATTCATCAACTATAGCATTTATGGTATTTATAAATATTGTGTTACATACAGAGTCTCTATGTTACATATAGATACTCTTCATAGCTATAGGGCGAGTGCCTAAAAACGAGAAAAACGAGCTGTGATTAATCAAATGTTACCGTGCATACCCAATAAATAAGCAATCAAAATATATTTGAAATAATATATAACCTCAAATAACTCTAAAAATAATAGTTCTTATAACCTGGGCAAATAACTCAGCCAATAGATGATAAAAGGCTACTATTCTGGAAAATTTCACAAGGAATGGTGCCGTTTCAATCCAGGTTTCGTGGGCCATAGAAAATGGTTTTCCTTTTACAAAATGATATTTTTTTGGCAAATGAAAAATAATAGGACCCAAAAACTTTACTAAATATTGTACTCTATGTCACTGATAATCTCACTGTTTTCAATCAATTTCCATCATACGTATTCGATATATAACAATTTAAAAAAACACACGTTTTTTATAACAAGCGAAGGGAATAATCTCATCCAAAATTTCGGGTAGGAAAAGATACGAGATTTTATCCTCGTTGAAATACGTTTTGACTGAATCAATGATATTATTTCTAAAGAACTAAAAAACACGAAAAATTAAAACTAAAAAACCGAAAATCCGCTAAAAAAACAAATACAAATTCAAAAATCTAGAAAACACACATACGCACGCACACACACGCACACACACATTTATACGGACATTTTCTAAAAATAGTGTATTTAAATTACCAATGTTCCAACATATGTTTTTAACATGTCTTTTTTACATTCTTTTTACTACCACCACAAAGCTTCCTCTTTGAAGAATCAATATTGATAATAAAAACTTGAAAATAATAAAAAATTAATATTGCCATATTATGTATATAATAGTAAATTACATATGTACGAATACGTAGGCATGAGTAAATTGATAAACACAATTGGAGAAACAAACAAGTTTATCGATAGTAAATATATCTTGTATTTAGGAAAATAAATACTCAAAGAACTTATCTTACGGCATGCTACGTGTAATAAGTGAATTAGTATATAAAGCTGTTTGATCCCAACTACACTTCAAAAGTAAATGGTGTTTTACCACACTAGGTAACTCAAAAAGTAAGCCAGTATCATGAGGATTTTAACGATCATCGCTATTTTTGTTGTATTGGCGGTCTGTGCAACTGCAGTTCTTGGCAGTAGTATGTATTTAAATTAAAATATAATTATTGAAAAAAATATACTGCATTAACTTATGGTGAACGCTCTGGAAGTTTTAACTTTTTAGTCTTGAAAATAATAAAATATAATTTTTTATATCACGTGCATGAAAAAGGCTCTTTTCCATGTCTGTAAAGCGAATGGGAAATTAAGCGTTTCGAGCCTCTTCTAGTATCAGGAGGAAATGACTTTTCCTCCCTAGATATTTGAGAAAATTATGGACATTCTTGGACAATTGATCTTTACGTGTTTGCTGCTCAATAGAAATTAAGTTTTGGTCAAAACCACTCAAAATGCTCGATTCTCCATCTGCCTTCTACATACATAAAAAGGGCCTATTCATACATTAACACCTTGAATATTAGCTACATGCGAAATATACTGTGTCAATGTCGTGTGTAGAAAATGAATATTAAAAACTTTAATTTTAGATCAGTAAACACTAGGTCACAGAAAATGCGTATTTATTTTAAAATTAGAATAATAATTTTTGGCGATATGTATATAATTTTGTTTAAGGAAAATTTTGATTCTTAAAATCAGTACAATTACCGTCAATGTTAGAAAGAGGGGGGGGGGCGAAAGACTCCAAGAGAACCAACGGACAATATGATTGGAAACTAATGCGTTTTATTTTTAAATGCAATAGTTTTTACGTGAATAATGAAAATGAAGTTTCCTTGCGCATAAAAAGTTTTACATATGTAAATAAGATAAAATTATTGAAAAATTAATTGAAAAGTTAACAATGTGTAAAAGAATAAAATAGTCATTTTAAACTTCAAATTAAGGAGGTTGTCGATCGGCCGCGGAGGGAGCATGCGATGCGAGGGGAAATTTTAAATCCTGAATGCTGTGAGAGTGTTGTGCGTGAAAATGTAGTAACTACTATCTAACTACTACCACGTCTAAAAACAGTAGATCCACGCTTGTCAGACGAATACTGCAATATTCCGCGGACTTCAACTCACCATTACTCGAAAATACATCGATAAAAAGTTTTGAAAATTTGACACAATATCATTCAATATATCTAATTCCGTACGGCGTAGTTAAAGAATTTGAAACGTATTCTGTAAAATAATAAAAAATATAAAGTTAAAATATTATTTTTAATCCGTGTATTTTATTCTTCCATCGATAAAAGTCTATTCAAATTTTCAAAAAACTAAAAGTTTCAATTGTAGATACATTATAAAAGGTCTATAGAAGGTGTATGCTAAATTTTAGATCATGATTTTTGATAGAAAATTTTCTAGACGTGTTTTTGTTATGAACACATTGACGGGTGTGTCTTGATTCCGCATACGCCACCATCCGTGTATATTCCAGGCGTTGTAGCGCCTAGAGTACTATAGATTGATTTTTACGTTAACGCTTATATCTTTGAAAGTAATACGATAACCTGAATCTTCTAAACGGTAAATCATATGGAGCTAAACACATGTACTTTAATTTGTCGGAATTTAATTGATCGGAAAGCATTAGTTTTGGTGATTTCCTATTATGTCTGTGCAAAATATATAAACTTTGATCATGATTATCTCATAAACAAATGCGGTAAAGCCTTTTAAAATTGTAACATGGTTTAGCTTATGACTAAAACAATGTTATACTGCAATATCAAAGACTTATTCCATATTTTACTTTAGTCACCAACCTCCTTTCCAAATTTGTATGAAAACTAATGTATTAAAAAGTAAAACCCATTAGTTTCCAGCTAAGTGATCCGCTGGTTCCCTTTATTCCCTTTAAATCTTAGGAATAGTGAGTTATGGCTGCGAGCAGTCTTCGCACAGATGCTAGCATTAAGGAGGAGATAAATAGATTTAACCCCGCTATCTCTCACTTAAAGGAATGGGGCTATTTTTTAAAAGCACATTTTTTGTTTTTAAAAAAATATTTACACATTACCTACTCCTTAATTATTCTATTTTAGGTTTAAGAGGGGTCTTGTACTCTTAATTCAGTATTACGATTTTCTATCACATTGATCTTTTACCGTAGGAATCTTGAATATTAATTAATTATCTTTCTAAATTACAAAGAACCAAGGCCGCTGCCACAAACACCAAAACCAAAACCAAGGCCACTGCCAACTACACCCAGGCCGAAGCCAAAAGGACCGAGACCAATGCCCGGTTAACTGCGCAGAAATGCATAGCGTTGATTGGCACTTGAATGGAGTTTAAGTCCCCACTTACTTCACATGAATTTTTTTTTGTGAATATTCAATTATAATAAATCATGTAATAATGCCAAATAAAGATATGTAAAAATATAGTTTGTTAATTATGTAAACTTACTCATAGTTCTATATCACGTATAACTATATGCTTACGTTGTATAGACAAAAGTGTCTAAACACTTGCTCTATGCTGACGATTTGCAAACCTACACTCAAACTACCATAGATGGTATTGTGAAGGTATTGGCAAAGCAAACTTCCACCGCTCCTAGAGGGGCGCTGCTGTTTCCCATAGGAACATGGAGAAAAATATTGCCGCCGAGGGGGCAGTTTCTCATAGGATTCACAAGTTGTATACGTGACAAGAAAACCTACTAACGTCGTTGTATATACTATATGAAGGATGGTAGCAACAAGTTTTCTTGTCACATATTAAACTTGTATTTCAATTACTAAACTTTTTTAGTTCAACCAGAATCCGCTAGTGTCGCTTGCACATTTAAACTCTCAATAGCTCGTACGTCGTCTGCTGCACGGGCTGGTGTCAGGATGGGCTTCTAAGAATGCTCTGCAGCTCAATGTTAGTAAGACTAAACAATCATTTTTGACTCCGACCATAACGTTAATAAAGTTCGTGACTTGCCACTTCCTAGCATTGACGTACAAGACAACTTTTTCGTTCCCATCTTTGATACCGTTACTAACCTTGATGTTGTTGCGGATTCTAAGTTGATGGGGAAACTTCAAGAAGACGCGGTTAGTAGGAAGGTAAATCGTTCCTTACACGGTTTAAAAACTTTTCGATCCTGCAGCACCGAAGCGTGTTTAGCTTGCTAACACCTTTGTGATCTCGTACTTTGACTAAGCATCTTTGGTTTAAAAGAGCTGATGGTTAAAAGTGAAGATGAGAAGGGCCTATTTTGCGGCGGTACTGTTGTACAAAGATAAACATGGCGTAACCGCCGTACCCTGCGCCCCTCTTTCGGAAAAACCAAGCCAGGTCTTCGAGTAGGTTGGATGCACGGGAGCTCTCGGTTCCTGCATCAAACACCGATACGCCTTAGTGGAAATTTAAAAATGTTAAAAATTGTGACAAACAATGTGTGAAAAAGTGTGTAAAACCATGTAATTTCGTGAAAAACTGTGAAATTGGGCTTACATTTGGAACAGGGTTTTAATAGTACATTATGCAACAAGGGAATCAAGTCGAAGATTATTCCCAAAGGAATAGTCGACTTTATTCCTGTGTTGCATATAAAACTTTATTTTCGACTTGACTATGGCCACTTTATTGACTTTTATTGAAAATTTATATTAATATTAATATAAATTGATAATTAGACGAACTCAAAGAAATTACAAAAAATTTGTTAAAACTCTAGATAAGGTAATTAAAGCAGCAAAAATAGAATATGATAAAAAAACAATAGAGATTAATAGAAATGAGGGAAGAAAACTCTGGGCTTGTATAAATAATAAAATTGGGAGAAATAAAATCAGAAACGATACTACTATTACTCAGTTGAAAACTGAAGATAATAGAATAATTAAAAATAGGAAAGAAATTGCGAACAAAATGAATAAGTACTATTGCAAACTTGGAGAAACACTGAGTAAGAAAATAAAGATACCAAAAGACAAAAAATTATAACTACCTAAAAGTAATCCAAAAACAATCTTTATAAAACCTACAAACGAATTTGGAATTATAAAGATAATAAACAATTTAAAACCGAAAAAAGGTGGTGTAGATAATATTAATGCAAAGGCATTGAAAACTATAGCTACAACTATAGCAGACACTTCGGCTTGTGTAATTAATCGCTGTATCGAAACTCAATTTGGCCAGATATGCTAAAAGAGGCTGAAGTGATACCAATATATAAAGCAGGAAGAAAAAATGATATGGGAAACTATAGACCTATATCGTTAATATCAAATATAGCATAAATTTTTGAAACAATCATACACAATAGAATTATAGACTTTATAAGCCATAGTAATATATTAAGTAAAAAACAATTTGGATTTATTAAAAATATTGGCACTAAAGATGCATTAAGCCTTTTATCTTAAACAATTTATGAAAATTTAGATCAAAGTAAACCCATAGCTATTACATTCCTAGATTTGGCAAAAGCTTTTGACAAAATAAATCATAAAATACTGTTAGATAAGCTTTACTCATATGATTTAAGAGGAAAGGCGCATAAACTAATTACAAGTTATTTAACCAATAAAAAAGATTTTCGTTCATCATGTCCTCTAGAATCGTGCAAGTCGCAAAGTTCCTCCAATAAATATGGTATTTACTATAGTGATTTATTGTGACGTGTAGAATCAAGATTTTGATGTTTTCTAATGATGATATTGAAGATATCAATAAGTATATATAGTAAAAAAATTTCAGAATGATTGGTTTTAAACATGAAAAGTTTTTTGGACGTCAAAGAAAAGTCTTTTGGACAGTCTACGCTGATTTTTTCAATATCGTTTATCAGCCGGAATTTTCTTTCAAAATTTTAATATGTTATTAGTAACCAGAAAAGAAGAATATATAAAAATTTTGAATAATTATTACTTTCTTAATCCCAATTCATTGAATGAAATGCACTTTTTTGACGTCAAAACTGAGATTAATTCAAAAAGTTACTTGCGTATTTAACTTTAACAATATGAATCTAATAAATCCTCACTTACTTAAGAACCTGTAACAAACAAAATTTAGTATTTTTTATCTTAATTGTCTATCATAAATAGATTGAAAAACATATACCTTCATTTTAAATAAATACCGTAGTGGAAATGACAACTGTGAATAACTGTGAAAAACTATGAAAATAATTTGAGAAAGTGTGAAAAGTGTGAAAATACACATACTTTTGGAACATCTGTTACAAACAAATATACACATTCTTTCACTTTTTCACAGTTTTTTCATAGTTCTTCACAGTGTCTCACACTCATAAAAAACACGTATTTTATCTAATAAAACTTGCACAATTTCTCACATTTTTTTCCGTTTCATTCTCTTATATAAAGGAAATTACAACTACGAAAAATTGAGATAAAATGTGAAAAATTGTGAAAAACTGTGAAAATCTGTGAAAATCTATGTAGAAACTGTGACAAAATTTATAAAATATTTTATAATATATAGAGAGGAGATTCAATCCCAATAAAACGTTCCCGGGCAAAAATGGCTCATATATACGATCATATATAAGTTTCATGCGGGACTTGGTTAGAGGGCGTGAGTGTGAGCACACGTGTGCGCGACCGTCTCTGCATAAAATCAGTTTTTTTTTGCGTAATTGTACAAAGTGTAGTGTTAGACGATACAGAAAACGATATTTAAAGAGTCACTGTATTAGTTGATCAATAAATCGAGATAGGGAAACGGAAATTCGTGCGGTAAATAGAGAGCGAAAAGTAGGTAGGATTTGTAGGTTAGGAAGGATGATTACGAGAAGAACGGGGCCGTCGGGGGCGACGGACAACAGCAACCGGACGAGCCCTGGTGCAGGCGGCAGGGAGGCAGGAAGGATCGGAGCTGTCGGGAACCCGAAGGACAACGTGAAGATGGACAAAGCGAAGAGCAAGCCGGAGGACAAGAAGCAAGGTACCCTGGACAACGTAGTGAAGAAGGTAACATTCGATATGAAATGCGATCAGTTCAAAGAACTGAAAGATAGGGTAACGGAAGATTTAGCGAAAATTAGACAGGAAAAGGTAGAAATCGAAAAGCTTAAACTAGAGGTAAACGCAAGAGAGGTTATAATGGTGGAAAGGCTAGAAAGAATCGAAAAGCTGTCCGAGGAATCCGTAGAGAAGGGGAGGGTCTGGGAGGCGAGATTTGACGCGCTCGAAGCGAAGCTGTTCGAAGGGCCGGGAGAGGGCGATACAGGCTCCGTTGCTGGAAGCGGTGTTACGAGCAGAAGCGACGCGAGCAGATGGACAACGGGTAGCGCAGCGAGAAGTACGTTTAGCGAGCGGGGGAGCCTGTGTCTGTCCGAGAAAGAAGTTGTAGGTATGAAAAGAATGTTATATGAGCAGGACAGGAAGAGTAGGCAGGAAATTTTTATTGTAAAAGGCGTTGTTTTGTCTGATGTAAACAGGGAAAACGTAAAAGAATGGGTTCAACAATTTGTGAAGGCTAAGCTAGGACTAGATATACAGATCACGCAGGCAAGGATAAATGGCAAGGTAGTAGTAGCAAGGGTTTCAAGTGTAGAGGAAAAGAATTCAATAATGAAAAATAAAAATAAACTCGCAGGAACTAATTATTATGTAGACTATGATCTTTGCTACGAAGACAGAAAGAGACAGGAGGAAATTAACAGGTGGGTTAAAATGATGCGCGAAAAGGGTTTAATGGTAAAAACAGGGTCCAAAAGAGTTTTCATAAACAACGTTTGGGTTTACTGGGAGGACAAAGAAAAACTAGAAGATATGGTAAAAGAAGCAGAAAAGAAGAGAGGAGAACAGGCGAGCAAGACGAATAGAGGGGATAAAGAGAGGCAGATACCTTTTTTTCTGTAGATCAGAAATGGTGCGTAGAAGATAGGAATAAGGGGGATAGAGAGGATAAAAATAATTTGCAGAAAGGGAAAAAACTAATTTTTTGGAATACAGCAGGGATTTTGAATAAAGATAAAGAGTTCTGGAATGTTATTGAAGAAGCGGATTTTGTGAGTTTAGCAGAAACATGGGTAGAAAGGAAAGACGTGCAAATGCTAGAAAAGCTTCTACCCAGAAACTTTGTATGGGAAATCATAGTAGCAAGGAGAGAACATAAAAAAGGTAGGGCAAAGGGAGGTTTTCTGATAGGGATAAGAAAAGACTGGAATGTAAATGTAGGTGTCACGGGGATAGAAATTTTTGAAGGTCTGATAAAAACCATAATTATTGTAGGGGGAGAGGCACATTTAAAAATTTGGTCAGTATATAATACAGGTAATTTAGAAAGGATATGGAAATGCATCGATGAAGACAACTATGTAGATAACGAAGGTATAATTATAGCAGGAGATTTCAACGTAAGAATCGGTGTGGAAGGTAAATGTATGGACTACGATTGCCCCGGAAAGGTGAGAAATAGGAAAAGTAAAGACATACTTGTAAGCAGAGAGGGACGCGAGTTTGTAGAAAAAATTGAAAATAAAGGATGGATAATTTTGAATGGAACTACAGCGGGAGATGAAGAAGGAGAATACACTTTTGTAGGGAGTAGAGGTAATTCGGTAATCGATCTTGCAATTGTAAATGAAGAAGCTTGGAAACAAATAAAGGATTTTAAAGTAGAAGACAGGATTGAATCAGATCATCTACCAATCAGCTTGGAATTTACGACAGAAAGGGCAAACATAGAGGATACACAAGAAATGGAAGAAGAAAATATAAAGAAAACTATAGAAGTTTGGAACGATGAAAGTATTGCGGTATTCAAAGAAGAAACGAGAGAACTCAGTACCGTAGAAAAAGAATCGGACACGGTAGAAGAAAGATGGAATGACACTAAAGAAGTTATCGATAAAAAAGTTCCAAGAAAGGAAATAAAAATAAGAATTTGGAAGCTAGGTATGAGAAGTTGGTGGGACAAAGAATGTGGTAAGTCAAAACGAAAAGCCAGGAATCTATATAGACGATGGAGAAATGGAGAGGTACAAAAAAAAGAATACACGGATGCAAGAAGAGAATGGAAAGCAGTATGCGAAGAGAAAAAAAGAATTAAAAAAGAAGAGGAAGAGGCAGAGCTCAAAGAAATAAAAAATGAAAATGATGTTTGGAAATATCTTAACAAAGGCAGAAAGAAGAGGGAATCGGTGAAAAATAAAATTAGCGTAAGAAAATGGGTAGAACATTTTAAAACACTTCTAAAAGGAGCAGAAGAAAAAAGTACAGGAAGTAAAAGAGAAATAGTGGCAGAAAAAGTAGAAGGAGAAAGAATAAGCGTTGAAGAGATTGCAGCAGCATGGAAAAATCTAAAAAGAAAAAAAGCAGCAGGATTTGATGGGATTTCGAACGAAGTTTGGATGCACGGAGGTGAAGGTCTGAAGAACAAATTAATAGCCATCATAGGAAAAATCTGGGAGGGAGAGGCGATACCTGAAGATTGGAAAACTGGAGTAATCGTGCCACTTCATAAGAAAGGAGATACGGAGGACCCGAGGAATTACAGAGGAATTTCGCTATTATCAACAGCGTATAAGTTATATACTGAAGTAATTAGAAGAAGGTTAGAAGCAGAAGTTGAAAAAAAGAATTTGTTACCGGAAGGGCAAGCAGGATTTAGAAAAAATAGGTCAACGATTGATAACATATATATTCTAGATCACATTGCACAAATGGCAAAAATAAAGAAAAGGAAAATTTACTCGCTCTTTGTTGATTTAAAGGCAGCTTTTGACACAGTGAATAGAGAGAAATTATGGAAAATTTTGTTAGAGTTAGGAGTTAGTAAATACTTAGTAGAAAGGTTAAAGGGTATATATGAAGAGACTAAGGTCAGGATTAGGTCAGCAGAAGGGATGACGAACGAATTTTGGGTCACAAAAGGCCTTAGACAAGGTTGCGTGCTCAGTCCAATACTATTCTGCTTATACATTGCAGGCCTAGAGATGGAGCTTAGGAAAAGAAATATAGGAGGTATAAGTATAGGAAAGAATAGGATTTGGTCACTGGCGTATGCGGATGACATAGTGTTGGTAGGGAATAATAAAGAAGCTATAATAGATATGATGGACACACTGAAGAAATTTTTGAAGGATAGGGATCTTGTTTTAAGTGTTGAAAAAACGAAAATGATGATATTTAATAAGGGAAGAAAGGGCAAAAAGGAAATTTGGAAATGGGAAGGAAAAGTAATTGAAGAGGTGGATAAATTCAAATATCTGGGTTTCACTTTCAACTCCAAATGTGACTGGACAGACCATTTAAAAGATTTAAAGAAGAAAGGAATCTACGCAGCAAAAAAGACCTGGGGTTTAGGAGAAAGAAAATGCAGAAATGATTTTAAAAGAAGGAAAATGCTTTTCGAATACCTAGTCAGGAGTGTCATGGAGTATGGTGTAGAAATTTGGGGTTGGAAGGATATGAAGGAACTGGAGAAAATAAAATGTGATTATTTTAGATGGGTGTTAGATTTAGATTTCTGCACGCCTAGGTACGTGGTATATAAGGAAACTGGAAATAGGAAATTAAAAACGGAATGGGGCATAAGAGCTTTAAAGTATGAGGAAAAGCTGGCAAAACAAAAAGACGAAAGGCTAACAAAACAATGCTGGGAAGAAGCTAGAAGTGAGAAAAGTAGCATGGGCAGGAAAAATGACAGGGAAAGATTTTTAAATAGTTTAGGACTCAGCCAGGTAGAGATAGAGACGATGAGGGAACTGAAAACAGATGTAAAGCAGGAAATAAGGAAAAGGTCAGTAGATATTGAAAACCAAACGTTTTTTAGTAAAATTGCGGAGGCCAAGTATAACAAATTATACCAGGGGATATATCCAGAGAATACACCGACATACCTTAGAGAGGGAAATTTGAATAAAAACATTAAAAGCATAGCTAGGATAAGATGCGGAAACGTTGAGAGGGCAAATAAATACTGGTTAGCGGAAAATGAAAGACAATGTATTCTATGTAATAAAGACTTATGTACGTGGCGTCATTTATTGTATTCATGCGAGGAAACGAAAGAACGGACAAACAAATTAAATTTAAGAAATGTAGAAGTAGCTATGGAGTTTAAAAACGAGATAAATTTTGAATTGTTAAAGGCAATAACGTCCATTGATAAAGATATTAGGAGAAAGGAAGAAGAGAAAAAAACACTAAAGAAGGAAAAGTTTAATTAGTTTGTAAGAACTGTAGCGAGGAAAAAATTGCTCTGGCGAAGACTTTATGTAAATATGTAAAAAGAACAAGGTTAGGAAAAGAAAAAAGAAGGATGCGGACTTTATGCAGAGATGGTACCGGTAGTGTGGAATGTGTGAATGTGTTTAAGTTTAGTTTAATTTTGTTAACCTATTCCCCGAGTGGAGAACTGATGCTCAAAGACTGACAACTTAATGTAAATAGTAAGATACAATGTAAAGTTAGGTAAGGGAATATAAGATAAGTAGGTAATGTAAGTTTATGGAGATAAGGTAACGCACGAAGGTAATGTAAAAGTCTTGTAAAAAGAAAAAAAAAAGAAAAACAATGTAGGTAGCGAAAACAATTGGAAAGCGAATCTATGTACAGTATAGGTATGAGTGATGAAGGATGGTAAATTTAATTAAGTATTTTTATGTAAACCAAGTCCATTTCTGGGCCGAAAGGCTGAAATTAATAAATTATATATATATATATATATATATATATATATATATATATATATATATATATATATATATATATATATATATATATATATATATATATATATATATATATATATATATATATATATATATATATATATATATATATATATATATATATATATATATATATATATATATATATATATATATAAGTTTCATGCGATAAAAGTATGATTTTTCTCTCCGTATACTCAGTATACTGATGTCACTAAAAATACCGTTTTTTTGACAATCACCCATATAATGAAAATGAATATTTCATAGTTTTATTAGAGCAAATGTAAATTTATACTTGCGTTTTGTTTGAAGTCGGTTATTTTTCTTTTTTTTTTTTTAATAAAAAAAAACAGTTTTATTCGTTGTAGAAAGATTTTCAAATCTAATATTATAATAGATTAATATATTTCAAAATTTATAAATGTATAAATTTGGCCGGTAAAGAAGAATTCTGAAATAAATATTTGCATCATTATGATCATTTAGTATTAGTATTCTTTATTGACTCAACTTTGTGTTACAAGACCATATGATCATTTAGTATTAGGTATGTATTAGTATTCTTTATGCGCTCAACTTTGTGTTACATGTGTGAATGACCCAACTGGGGTTAGGTTAGGTAGCGTGTGAACCGAAAGCGGTTTATTTAATTAAATTAGAAATAAATAAATGAATAGAAATATAATAAACGCGGTTTGAAATAAGCATGTTTTGATTAACAACGACACTTTCTCTATGCGTCTAATCCGGGCTTGAGACCGGCTACGGCTGCATTAAAAGTGTTTGAAACGAGAAATAACGAAGAGAATAAAATAGATGAATATCGCGAGAAAACCCGTGTGTCTTTTAGCACGCCTAGACTCTGACTGACTTTACTCATGGTCTAAAAAATCATTGTAGCCTTGTTGAGCTACTCTCCTCCTCTGGTCCCTTTCTTGTATATGCATTCTAGAGGCTGTTTCCAGCCACATGTTGTCGTGCGAGCGACACGCTTTTCTTCCCGGAAAAGCACTTGAACTCGGACCCCCAATATCGCGTACAACAGAGGTTCTCTGTTCTTTAGTGAACTTGTTTTCTTTGCCTTTCAGACACAGTTTGTAAAATTGAATATTGTGTAGCTGAGTCTGTTCGATAATCGAGTGATTATATATTTTTGTGTATATTGTATTTAAATTATTATGTTTTTATTTGAATATTTGCGCGTATAAAAATGGCGAATAACACGTGACGTATTATTACGTTACACATGACCATATGATCATAGTAGATCAGAAATGTAGCGCCATCTATCCATATTTAGCAGAAGCCAACAATTAAACTGAACGCAAGGATCGAGTTTGAGGTTTGAGTCTGTCAGTTTTCAATTGTGATTTTGACTTTTTGAGAATGAAGATAAAAGAATAAATAAATATTTTGCGGTACAGTATTCTAAAAATGTTAATTTTTTAATGTTGATAGGTATGTTACATTATTAAATAAAAGAATAAAATGAGTGCACTCCTGATCGAGCGAGTAAAAAACTCGCTAAACAAGCAATTTTATACCATGAATGATTCTTGGTTAGCAGATTGCATAGAGTATTATTTAGAAGATCATGAAAATGTAGGTTAAATACTTTTATTTATTTCAATTACATTTGTATTTCTTTAAGTAATGTTTGTCAAAATATTACAGTATTTTATACAATTCATTATTAAATTATTACTTACAAGTTTATTATCTCATAGCCAACACAAGAAGAAATCATAACATTTGTTATGAATCAATGGGTACTTTGTGACTTAAGAGAAATAAATAATGAAAAAGGATGTTTGCCTCAGAATCTTGCAAATTTAAAATGTACAACTCTTCCTGGCAAATATATTCTTCAGGTTTGAGTCGTAATAATTATTAGCACTGTCATTCTATAATATATTTATTCTGACAAAACTAAATTTTACAGATGAATAAAATGTTTGATATATCAACATCGAAGTTTAAACAGCTTGAGAAAATAAGAAATGTATCATCTGAAAATGTTGAGGCTACAGAAAATGAAAATAAAATGCAAGATGATAAATTTCAAGCCTGGGAACCAAAATCGAAAAGAATGCTACAATTATTTTTGACTGATGGTGTTCAAGATATTTTAGCTATTGAATACAAACCTATTAGATTTTTGAAAGTAAGATTACACTTAAAAATATAAAATTAATATGTAACCATTTCATAAGCATTCTTATAACTCTTTATGTTAGGATAATTTATATCCTGGATTCAAGCTAATGATAAAAGGTCCAGTCACATGTAGAAAAGGATTAATATTGTTAGAAGAAACCAATATTACAGAAATTGGTGGAGAAGTTGATAGTTTATTAATTGTAAATGCAGTAGAAAATGTTTTTGCCAGAGCTTTGTAAGTTACATAACAAATTGTTAGCCAACTTTTATATTGTACATATTATATCATTTAAAGGTTAAACAAAATATTTTCATTTATAGAAATTTAGAGGAAAATCCAGACCCATACAACGATAGTAATAAGCAAACTCAAAATAGTCAAAGTACTCAACAAACAAATCAAATAGAAGATGATTTTGATATTGATTCAGAAGTTATAGACCAAATTGATAAACAGCTTCAAAATTCAATTGCATCGGTTACAAGAAATGAACAGAGGCCAATTGTTGAATCAAGTAATAACGCAAATAATTGTCAGGCACAAAACTCTCTTGCTATTAATAAAAATCAAAATTTAACTTCATCTGCTAGAAATCAACAAACTGATTTTCAAAGTACTGTCAGTCACAACCGTAAAACACAAAAACAGAGTTATAATTGTAACATTCAGAGTAAAGGAGCTAATTTTGAAGATGATGATGATACATTTTTGGAAATGGTTGATGAAAAAGCATTTGAAAATTTACCTTCATCAAAAACTACACCTACAATACAACATAAATCTATTACTAGTAAAGAACCTAGTTCGTCACTAATAATTCAAAATCAGAAAGTTGATGATTTCCCAATGGAAGATGAAATATATGATTTAACTGAAGAGCAGTCTTCATTTTTCAGTACATCAAAACCACAAAATGAACCTCCAAAAAAGAAAATAAGTTTATTTAACAACCCATCTTCTAGTAAGCCAGTAAAAAGTAGTCAAGAAAGTTATAAAACTGAAAAACCAAAACAGTTGGGCACATTATCAAAAAATATTTCGAAAGAAACTCCTACTAGTACTTCAAGTTCCAAGAATTTACCATGCAAATCACCATCTCCGTTAAAACAAACAATTTCAACTCCATCTGTAAGCTATGCTACTGATTTTCCAGATGATGATTTTGAAATGGATGACTTTGATATAAAGACAGATGACTTTAAAGATTATTTTGATAAAAATTATAAATCTGAAACAAAAAATGCAAAATCTAGTCAGACATCAAGTAAATCAGCACACTCAAAAACTAGTATAAAAACGGAGCATTTAGTTCAGCAAATTAGTAACAGTAAGAATTCAACAAATTCATCAAGTGAAACCAAATTTGAAGCATGCAATTCGTTAGAAAATTTTGGATCTGAATTTGAAAATGAATTTGACGTTGAATTTGAAGCTAAAATGGATGTGAATTACAAACCTCATTGCAATCAACTAGCTAAAAAAAATACAGACAACCCAAAAATTGAAAATATGAGTATAACTTCAACAATGAAATCTGAAAATCGCACAGAACATAATTCTAATGTAGAATTAACTGGGATTAAAAGATTAGCAGTAAGTTTTAACCATACATATTAAAAATTGTTTTTAAAATACATCCTTCAAACATTATTGACGTATTTATTTATTAATTAATTGACTTGTTAGAGTACAGTGTCGCCTCGAACAGATGCCCCACAAAAAATTCGATGCCTAGAAACTATACCAAAAGATAAGTCTAGTAACAGAAAAATTACTGACTTTTTAAGTAAACCAACAACATTATTAAGTGAAACGACAACATTATTAAGTGAAACGACTCCAAGAATTTGTGAGTTAATAAGTGATGTATTAAAAGAATCTTTAAAAGATGAAGAAACTCATACAGTAGTAAGAGGCAAGGTTGTAAGTATTATTAAATTAAACCTACTGAAAGAAGAAAATAAACCGTACTTTCATTTAGAAGGTACTATTACAGATAGCAGTGCAAGTTTAGATGTTGTTTTCTCTTCAGAGGTACAAAGTTTTTAAAATAAAATCAAGTAATATTGTTTAACAATATAAATACCTTAGTTTAATATAAATTTTTAACAAATTCAACAGGTACTAGAACAAATAATTGGATATAGTCCCCAAGAATTTACTCAAAAAAGAAGACAGAGTAAAACTAATTCCACTGTTAAAGATCAACTTAGAGAAGTAATATAAAATTTTTCTTGATTTATTTTACGAAATATATTTTCACTTACACATTGCATATTTTAAGGACTTGAAGAATGCTCAGCAAACCTTAAGGTATATGGATGCACTGATGGAAATAAAATTTAAAAGAAAAGAAAAGGCAATAATTGTAAAAACTTCAAAACTAACTAAAGATGAAAGAAAATACCTGGATATACGAGTGCAGTTAATGAAAAAATAAAAAGCTTTTATTGTTAATTTTAAAAAAATTAATATTTTATGTACATTGTAAAAATCATTTATATTTATATTTTTATAAAAAATAAATCTTAAAAATTGGATTACATTATTTTCATGAATTTGTATCTTGCTATAAAAAATGTATATTTCATTCACCTCGTTATTCACAATATAAAAGTTATAAAGTACATGAAAAATTGAAATAAAAAATTAAACCAAATGATAAATTGTTAAACATTAAAACTAATACAAAAACAAATCTGTAATAATAAAAAATATATGTATATTTGAACTGACTCTACCTCAGCATTTGACAGATAGGTGGCGCTAACATCGTCGAAAATAGCAATGGCGAATGTTGTTTACGTTTGACGTTTGGCTGCTTACGGTTTAAACTATAATACAAGTTTTCTTCTAATAAACAACCACTTTTCTTATAATGAGTAAGTTAAAAAAAAGCTAATTTTTTTTTAATCATTGAATAATTAATTTTATTACAGCGAATGAAAACGATGAATTGGAGGAGCAGTGTGAAGATGCTGTTTTTCAAATCTGTTGTACGCGAGAACGTTACTCCGTTCGCTGTGCCAACCAATTGGAAAAATCTTTAGCCTTGACAACAAAAAAAAACGTAAACTTCGTTTCAAATAATTCATTTTATACACAAGACGGTTAAAAGGATATTTATATAACTTCTTACAATTCATTTTTTTAGATTGCTCATGTTCAGAAAGCACTTGCTCCAAATTTTGACACACCAGTTATAACAGATGAGCAGCAAGAACTTTTTCGTAAATTCGATGATTTGATTGTCAGCAAAGTTCATCAGTCAAGTTCAAAAAGTGACGTGAAAACTATTTTAAATAGGATAAAGGACTTAAAGAGTATTGTAAATCAAATTGAAAGATCGCGTAATAGTGAAATTCATCAATTATTAGAAGAATAACAATTACGAAATACAATGAATATATTTTTAATTGAAATTTCGGAGTGATCATAGCTGAAAATAATTTTACATTATCATGGGAAGTTTAAGGTTGACAATAAGTAGAGATTATAGACTAAAGAATTTGTATTTTTAATAATAAATAAGACATTTTATAGTTAACTGAATTTTGTTTATTTAAATATCATTCAACGTTCATAAAATTACAAGCACATTGTGTTGTATATATGAAATGCATAATGGTCATTTACACTGTAATGTGCATCTACATGTAAAAGCTACCAATAATGGAAGATCCAAAAGTTTTCAGACATTGATTAGTTATGATTACTTATTTTCAAAATAAAGTTCTTATAACCTGTAAATAATAATTACAAATGTTGCTAACAGAAAACGTAAAAATTAAACTTAAAAATGAATGTGTATATTGTTCGTAATCCTTGTCCATCTAGATAAACATAATTTAAAAACAATCTGTTTAATGCATCCAATAAAATTTATAAAAATCTCAAACTAAAGGCAAAATTGATTTTACACCTCGCCTTGCAAAGTCTGTTAATATCTACAATTAGTTTTTTAATAAACTCACTTATATTAATACAAATTGTCCATTTGAAAATTGTTTTACACAACCTATTACCTAGGAATATTCGTAACGTCCATTCGTTCAACCACTACTTTAACTCCATATGTTATATCGTTTATGAGTTTCCATACTTTAATTTTTACTTCCCTTCTTTCAATTCCGTTAACACTAACAGATTTACAAAACTTTGATGCATACTGATCACTTATGCTTTTTCTTCGTTTTTGACGCACCACAGTTTTATTAACTGTACTTTTATTTAGTTGCGTATTGGAACATTCATCCAATATTTTCTGAGCCTTTGTCTCCACAGAACGCTCCTCCTTTGTTGTACTATCATTAAACGTGGATGACATCGATGTATCGTTAGATTTTGCGTGTAATTTTGAATTTGATCGTGTTAATCTGACTGAATTAGAATTATCTACTGAATTAGAATTAGAAATATCGCTAGTTTTCAAGTTAGTACTTTTATTAGATATTTTATCACTTATACTATCAGCAGCACCCGAAGATTTCGAAGTTGTTTCAGCAGCGACATTCGCAGAATTAGATACATTGCAATTTTTCCCATCATTCTTCTCAACGCTCTCCTCCAGCTTCTCCAATGTAACTTCAACAGCGCTCTCCACCCTATATTCTCTTACTTTTTCAACTTCGTCTTCGTTATTATTTACCGTTATACCTCTAGTACAACTCCCTACCTTAGTCTCAATACTTTCGATATTGATCTCACCGTCGCTCCGACAAGCCTCTTCACCCTCATCCTCTCCATCCTCGTCAATTTTCACCCCATTACCTTGAGCTTGCTGCTGACTCGTGGTCTTGCTCTTGAGAGCCTTCAGCAAAGCCGGCGGTATCTGATCATTCGTGATTATCTGATTGGATATAACCTTCGGAAGTTTCGACGCGTCCTTGCCCAACCCGTTCCCATTCACCTCCAGATCGGAGTACCCTCGACTGGACGTCGCGATCTTCTCCTCCTCCTCCTCGTCGTCGACGATGAGCATCGGCTCGCCCGGCGCAATGTCGTCCATGAGCAGGTCCCGAAAGCCATCGACCATCGTCGGCGTCTTGCTCATCGCCTCGAACGCGCTGTCGAGGAAGGACGGATGCACGAGGGCCTCCGGTATGATGTCCTCCTCCACGTCGCCGTCGCCGTCCTCCTCCTCCGCCTCCTCCTCCTCGTCCATCCTCAGCTCGAGCTCGTCCTCCGGATTCTCGTCCGCGATGTACATGCTCGAGTCGCCCAGGGCCCGCTCGATCTTCTCGAAGGTCGAGTCCGAGATGTCCTTGTCGCTGAAGAACTGGGACCAGCAGTTGGCGCTCTCGAGGCAGCTGGCGTCCTTGCTCGCCGCGGCGGCGACCTTGGCCTCGTTGAGTCTCTTCTCCTCGGTCTCCATGTTGATCTCGTTGGCGAGATCCATGAAGGAGACCAGGGCGTTCTCGCAGAGCTGGCCGCTCGCTAGTGGCAGCGGCGGCGGCGGCGGCTCCTGCATCCGCGTGATCATCTTCTCGAGCCTGAGGAGGCTCGAGTTGAGGAGACAGGGGTCGCCCTCCTTGGTCTCGACCTTCTCCGAGTTGTCGAGGACCTCGTCGAGCTCGAGCTTCGTCTTCTGCTCGACGACCGTCACGGTGTCCTTGTCCTGCCTGATGGTGAACATCAGGCCTTTCATCACCAGGTCGGTGATGTCGGAAGAGCGGAGATTAGCGACGTCCGGCGGCGCCGGCTCGCTGTTGTTGTTGTCCTTGGAGTCCTGCCGCGATCTGAGCTTGCCGCCACTGCCGCTGCTGCTGTTGCTGATGTTGCTGCTGCTCTTGCGGGAGTCCCTCGAGGAGGACTTGGAGTCGTGGTCGGCCTCGTTGCCGAAGGAAGAGTCGCAGGGATCGACGGGAACGGACATGTTGGCAATAGTCGCGTCGTTCTCCTTTGAAGGAGAGGAGGAGGCGGTGGCCGGGGAGGAATTGGACTTGGCGTTTCGCGAGTTTTGCAGCTCCCTCTCGATGTCCCGCTCGATGAGGTACTGGTAGGGCAGACTCGCCGAGCCGCTGCTCGAGTTGCTGTCCTCGTCCTCGTCGACAACAGCAGGTCTACTGCTGCTGCTGCTATTGCCTTCGCTGCTGCGCTGCGCTAACGTAGCCGTCGACGTCGTTGTCCTCGCCATCGTTGTCGTCGTCGTTGTGTCGGATTTTTCCACCGGCTCGCAGTCCTGCCAGTTACAGTCCATATCTCTCAGTGCGCTACTACTATTATTACTACTGCTGCTGATGCTGTCCGCATTGTCGGCCTCGTCGCTCTTGCTGCCGTTCATAGTCGTCGCCATTGTCGTCGTTGTCGTTTTCTCGCACTCCTCGGATAATGACGAATGTCTGTGAAATAAGGGGAACATTATTATATTTACGAGTATTTTAAATTGAAGTGTAAAATTGTATATTCAATTGTTTTCAGAATCCTAGTGAAATGTCACAGTAAGTCGATTTATTACCTGCTACAATAGGGTCTAATGTGTCATAGTTAAATTTCAATTAGTAAGCAATGCAGGTATAAAATATTCATATAATTTTACCCGGAAAATGCTTTAATGGTTCACACTAATGATTCATGCAGTTTTACAGAATTTCAATACCTTATACAGGTACTAAAGGGATTAATTTTTATTATGTACTCGGAAATAGATACATCTGCCCTCTATTTACATTACCGATTCCAATTAAAAGTTAATTAAACAAAAGTTCTCGATTTTGTTTATGGAATGATAAGGTGCGAGTAACTATAGTAGACAGATGCAGCTATCATCTCAATAAAACAAATAAATGAACAATCGATTGACGTAATACTTCTGTAACACGATATTCATATCAAAGTTCGTCGGCCTATTCCGTCATTGGAATTTAACATCTCTAATACGACGCCGACAAACGTTTACATTTAATTTAGTTCAACAAATTTTATTTAGATTATTTATATATATATATATATATTTCTTATTAGCAAACATTTGTGTAAAAATTGAGTATAAAATAGGAATTTTGTATGATTATATTAACCTATATTAATATTCATAGAAAGTAAATGCAACAATATATATATATATTGTTGCATTTACTTTCTATGAATATTAATATAGGTTAATATAATCATACAAAATTCCTATTTTATACTCAATTTTTACACAAATGTTTGCTAATAAGAAATTAAACTGTCAATATCTACCTAACTGATTTTCTGACAGAAATTAATATTATAAATTTTATAATGTTGTAAATATTAAAAAATACATTTCTAATTATACTGTCTTTTACTTAACACAAGTGGGACTAAGAAGACTGTAGAATAATATTCCTATCGTGACTAGGTGTTTACTTTTGTTATACTTGCGTAAAAAATGTTTTAAAGCATTCTGTTTTAAGCTATGACCGACCAACTAATATTATACATTGTTAATAATCGTTTGATGAGAAATATCAACGCATAATTATATAATAAAAACTCCGTCTCTCGATCTCTTAGATCAAAAATATTTATTTAGCAAACAAAGTGCCAACGTTTCAAGCATATTGTTTAAAAAAATATACTTTTGCTCAAAGAGATTAACCTGGAGTTTTTATTACATTAATAATCTCGAGCGATGACTCGTTTTCTCACGTACAATTACAGTATATTCAGAAAATGTAAATAATTTATTCAATTTAAATGTATATATATATTTTTGCAACAAGCCCCTTTAAGCCAGTGCACATAAGAAATAAATAAATAAATACAAGCATTCATCGAGGTCCTATCGCAAACATCAAAATCCCAACAAACTCCACACACGAACCTTCCCGTCGAAGTCGTCGAGGCCTGGCTGTCCGGCTCCCTGAGTCGCGAGCGCGTGCGCAGGGACCAGGACACGTCCTCGCCTTCGGCCTCGTTCTCCTTCTCGTCGTGGCCGTTCGTCGAGCCGATCTCCTCCTCCTCCTCCTCCTCCTCTACGTCTACGACCACCTTCGGTGACGCGTCGTCGCCCTCCGAGGAGCACACCGCGGTACTCTCCGCGTTCGGCTTCGCCGCCGTGGAACCCATCGTCCTCTCGATCTCCTGCTGCTGCTGGGGCTGCTGGGCTTCTTGATTCAGGACCTTGACGGTCAGGATGAAGGCGTGAGGAAATGCGATGGCGTCCGGTCTGTCGCAGAACTTCATCACCGCGAACATCTTGTCCTGGCGCGTCCACGAGGCATGATCTTTCGGGTGGCAGCGAATTAAGGAAATATCGAGATGCTTTGGACTTGCGTGGTTGATATAATTCATTGTAGAGAAATGAATGGCTGAGGAACATGATAATGATGGGAGAATGGGTAGATCGAGCGAGTTTGTTGTAAGGTGATGATTGTAAATGGTGAAAGGGTTTGGATATTGGAATTCATTCGACGCGAGTGAGCGAATGCTTATTGTTGGGTATGGGTATAACTATTCTTCCTGTAATTTGTAGTGCCTTATTATTCTAGGAATTGAGATATGTACACGCGACGAAATAAACATCTGATCGAATTTGTTTGAATCATTTTTAAATTTTCAAATGAGGTTGGCGAACAAGAGCTTTCTATCGAATGAAGTTAAAGTATTTTAAAATAATTCAAACAAAGTTTGTCAACGTTCTTTTCGAAGTAATTTTATTTAAGGTGGTTCGAACCCAAATTCAAAACAAACAGTATTTGTTAAAATCTTTAGATTGATTAGATAACTAGTAAAATAATAACTTATTAAAACTTCATGAGGTTTAGGAAGATTGCTTCGAAGATATTTCATATCGAAATTACATGTGTTCTTATGAAGAGGAGCATTTTTTCGTTAAAAATTATTATCTCTTATTCCATATCTCAATTCAAAACAGAGAAAAAGCTATGAAATTTTGAGACATTCGTTAAAGTCTTCAATAAATCATATGCAAATCATAAGCTAACTTTTTTGTAAGTATGTAATTTTTCTAATATTTCTTATATTTTTCAAATGTTATCTTGATTTATCACATACTTTAAGTATTATACATGCAATATAATACAAAATTAATAGAATAAAAGAAAATTTAATAAAATTTTTACAATGTACGGGTTGCACAATACCTCCGAAAAGAACTGTACGCCCCATGTACAAATTGTATCACCCTCAAAGTGATAATTGTGCAAACTATTTTTTAAATTTGGTAGAAACAAAGGATAGTTGTTATCATTCATTGATATAAAAGTACAACCTTGCAAAAAGAAAAATTACCAAAACATGCGTACTATTTTATAAAAGTGCTAAAATAACACATGGCATCATGGTAAAATCAAACTTCCACTTCGATGCTTTGTATAATTATTTTGTACTATAAATAAAGCATATAACTTTTGAAATTTAAAATTGAAAACTAAATAAGTATGACATTTTTTACATTATTGAAAAGGATACTGTAGGTAACAAGAAGATTTTTTGTACTAAAATGCTGCCCTTGCCGTGGTTGCCACTTTATGACCCTCCTAATTATTTTCATTAACTCCTTACTATAGGAAAAAATTGTCGCATTTCTGAAACAAATAAAGTAATTAATTATGTATACTATTTTATGTAATTTTAAATCATTAAATTATATTATTTACTGAGTTATTTTTTTACTGCAATATAGATATAGATGTGTTCTATATTACGTGTCTAAATAAAATGTCATTAAAAACCTTTCATTATGACATATGTTTATCAGACTTGAATCAGCTTATCTATGTATACTCATGATATACAAAACACGAGTTTTTATATTTAGTGCATGTGCCACATCATAACTGTGTATACTGTTATGTTTTATGAAGCAGACTATTTTTTATCTACTGTTGTAATATTACCTAAATAAACAGCAATAGTGCAATAGAAAAATACTTCTACTTTTAAAATGTGTGAAAAAATTTAAATTAAATTTACCTTATTGTTCTATGGAACTTGAATGTGAATTTATAAATATTATTTTTGTGACATAACCAATAAGACCCAGGAACAGTTAATGCTGGTTCTTTGTCCCGGTTTTCCCAATGGAGTCTGCCAAGCGTACGTACATGTATTCCAGGCATTTTCTTTCAGGTTTCAAATCACGAAACAAAGGAATCAGCCTTATGCGTTCCTCGCCATTTCCGGTGAGCTCCTTAACGATAAATGTCAAGTAGTACAAAACCTTTTGCTGAAGTTTAAATCACGCGTAAGAGAATTATTTTTGATGAATTAAAAATACACTGAAACTATAATGCATACCTCTGATATGACTTCATTTATAAAAACATCACTTATGCTATTCCAAGGTAGATATTCTTCAAGAGCACCAAAAATAGTCTTTCGATTTATAATATGTACTCCAACTGACTCCACTACTAACAATGTATCTGAAAAAATGTAAGTTTCTGGATTAACTGTTAAAATGTACAGAGTACAAGCAATAATTAGAAGTTAGATATAGTAATTATGAACTTCTTATATTTAATTAGGAATAACATGTTACATTAGATATAAGTTATCTAATTCAATTAGACAACATTAAATATTTCTTGCTAATGTTTAAATTTTTTTGAACATTTAACTGTTTATCAAATATTCATATTCATAATTATTTGTATTAATAAATAATATAAAAATAACTGCCGATGAAATATTAAATATTATGTTCCACATCAAAATATTGAAATTATAAATACAAAATAAACCTCTTTTTTCTTATATATTTAAAATGATTATTTTTAATGCTGTCGTTATAATCCAATATATGCTCGTCAATGATTTTAAATCTGGCCTTAAACTTTAGTTTACGATATAGTAAGCAAACTTTTATTTTATCTCTGATAGTGATTTCATCATTGAGATATGAAAGTTTTTTGTGAGATTTTATTCTAAACATTTTTAATCATATTACTTTTTTCTTAACACACAAAAAACTGTTGCAGCAAGAATTTGTATAAAATAAAAATACATTGATATTTATTGATAAGAAAAACTAAAAAATTGATATTCTATAGAATCTTTCTTCTTAAAAATATAAATATTAATTACTAAAAATAATGAATTAAATTTTTTATTTTTTTACACAAGGTAAAACTATTTGAAATCATTTGTAAGAATAAATTATTAAATAAAATAAAAATAAAATAAATATACTTAAAGTAAGAAAAAGCAATGCTAATAAAATCACATCATATGTAGTATATGAATGATAACCTAATATTACCATGGCACAGTAGGGTGCTCTAATAATGACTCTTAATTAATAAATAAAATAACAAGCTGCTTTGAAGGTCAGCATAGACCCACTATACTGCCTGACTGCTAGAAGAGCATGTAGAGGTGTATTAAGTTGAAAATGATATTGTGATGGATGAATATGGATGCTAATATAACACAGAATTAAAAATCATTCATAAATAATATTAAACCTTTATTAGCAAATAAATAAGTTATTATTTCAGTAGAACTGTAAATTAATTAGATCTTTATTAAATGATAGTATATTAAAAGGGTAATATCAAATATTTCATTAATTAGTCTTTCGGAAGTTTTAAATAAAATATATGCCATTTCTTCTACTTCATACTACAGAAACTTATTCACTGAATTATTGAGCAATCCTGCAGTCTCTATTTCAAAGTATTGAATTGTGCCTACATCTGCACAAGCCAAAAGATCATTACAAAGCAAAAAATGTTAAAAATGTATACCGCTTTCCAAACCTAATACCGTATTTTTAATTTTTACCTTATACTTAATTACTTGAAAGAAAACAAAAACTTTTATTCAAATAGTTTTCCCAACAAACTCCATTGACCAACAAAACACAAATAAACACTCATTAGTCATTAAGAATCACTCCAGCCTCGTATTACACATAACAGCCACACAAAGGTAATTGAAGAAGGAACAAAAGCTACATTCACTCTTTCACGTCTCATTACTCCTCTTAAACACCGTATAACTTTCACCAATATCTACCGTATTTCAACAATTAAAAAAAACGCCGCGCGTGCATAGCAAGTACATATTTATAGCTACACATCTCAAGCCCAAGACTCCTCTCCTCCCAACAAGATAATTCCGCTACTTATCCACACTTCCTTCCTAGCCTATCTCCTCACGCTCTGGCACTCGCAAATCACATTAAAACGACTTTGCGCGTCCAAGAAATAAAAAAAAAAGAAGAACAACAAGCGCGCGATACAACATATACAAGCCATACACACACACACACACACACACATACACAGCAAAACTCACTGGTCCTGTCGTTGAAGATCGCGCTCCTGAGCACGAGGGCGAGGGCAAGGAAGCCTAGTAGGGCGCAGCAGAAGGCCGGCCGCGAGCTCGTGGCGGTGCTGCCGATCCAGAGTCCCAGGGCCAGGCACAGCAGGCCGAGATCCAGGGCGTTGAAGCCGCGCCGGCGGCTCTCCTCGCTCAGCACGTACTCGATCGCCCCGTTATCATCGCCAATACCATCACCGGTGATGCCGTTGCCGACGCCGTTGTTGTTGTTGTTGTGCCTCGTCTCGCGCAGCGTGATCTCGCTGCCGCTGCTGGCTCCCCGATAATAACTGAGCAAGGAGGAGCTGGAGGAGGAGGAGGATCGTTGTTGTTGTTGCTGCTGCTGCTGCTGCAGCTGCTGCAGGGCCACCGCCGCCGACGACGACGATGACATTAGTGCGCGAGCCGCGCGCTTGTGCGCGGGGGGCTCGGGACTTGGGCCGACCCCCCCGGACTCTCTCTCTCTCTCCTACTTTTTTGTTGTTCTTTTTTTAATTGTATTCTTTTCTTGAGAAAGAGACAGAGAGAGAGAGAGAGAGAGAGAGAGAGAGAGAGAGAGAGAGAGAGAGAGAGAGAGAGAGAGATAGAGCTGTACGCTGCTGGTGGTGCAGGCCTTATCGCTTTGCGCGAGTGTATTATGGGGGTTCACGGATAGCTCCACCCGAGGTTAAAGTAGAGATATCGGAGCGATTATTTCAGAAGACGACGATTATATATTATACTCTCCCACCTCTCGGAGTCCGCCGTGCTTGCTGTTGTTGTTTTCTTTCACTTTGTGAAAGCGTACATGTACGTATATAGCTTGCGTTTCTTGTGCACTCCGCGACGCCTCGTATGCTCTTCTTTTTCTTCTTTTTTTGATTCCAGGCACAGGCAGCGTGCGAGAGAGAGCGTCGGAATTCCTGGATGGACGCACGCACGGCCGCCGCGCTGCAGTTCGTTGCACCTAATGTATCTCTCGCATCGCGCCCGATCAGCCGGATATATTCGCCGCCCCGACACTTTTGTGTATGTCCTGCACGCCGCGCGTTCTTCTGCCTCGCGCTCCGTTTCGCGTGTGTACCGTGTCGCGACGGGAGGGTGCACTTGTGTGCGAAAATCTTGTCGCGGGGGAGTGGAGCGTGGAGTCGTGTTGATCCGCACTCACTTGCGCGTGTGTAATGTCAGCGGTGAGCGTGCGCGCGCGCAACTCGTGGCTTCGTGCGTGTGGTGTGTGCATAGGTATTTTCGATTTCCATGTCCGGAAAGGAAGGGGGAAGTGTGTTGAGAAGTTGAATATATGCGCGGGAGAACGTGTGCGTGAGTCGCCGATCGCGCTGTTCTGGGGGAATATCGAATGTCTACGCTGCCAATCTGATGAAGTGTAAGGTGTCAGGTGGACTGCAGTCACTGCAGCTGATTTGACTTCGGTAGGAGACTCGGAGAACTAGCGTTGAGTTGGTATAAGGTGCATATAGGGTTTTCTTTTCGCGCTCGCGATTTGTTTGTTAAATATTTAACGAGAGTTGAGTGTGGGGTCGTTTACTTATTTGTGTAAAATGAAAAATATTTGCCATATATTTTTTTTTATACAATATGCTTAATTTAATATTTTTTTTAATTGATAAACATTTGTGAATTGTGTAAATATTATACCCGATGAAAGTTGCGGAATTCTGCCGTCAACAAAGCGCCACTCTTGGTTATTTTTAGTCACATGTGTGTTTTTAAAAATGTTATCAAGAAAATCGGTGCAATACAATATTTAAACACTTTTACTCCAAAATAGCGCCCATTGCTAAAAATTAATAATGTTATTAATTTATATTATTTATGTTTAAAAATTATATTATTTTCGCTTTAACTATTATATTTACTCCAAAAGTCATTTTGGAGCAAAATTTTATGAATTACGAACTTATCGAAATTTCTTAGAATTATGCCCAAGTAATGAGAGCGTTAAATAAGAAGTATATATATTTATTAAAATTTTAACAAACAAAGAAAGCTATAATATCATACAATTATTACTATTATTTACTCGAAAAATAATTTTGGAGCAAAGTGTACATACGAACGCAAGTCATAAAAATTATAAAAAAAATATATTCATTGAAATTTCACTATCTCACGCATGCCTATATAATAGCAGAAAGCAAATTCTATAAAGTTATTTAATAAATAAACACAAACAGTAAAGACTGCGCGTGCGCAGAAGTGACTTTAGATCCCGCCAACAAACCGCATTTTTTAAAGCGCTCACTATCACAGCTCCTCGTCCGTACTCATCATTACGTATTCTATGGAACTCAACGTCGAAGTCTCGTAACCCCGCTCGCGCGCCTCTATCGATCCTCGCTATTTATTCTTTCGCGCCGATAAAAAGACAGGGATTACCGCACATCCTCATCCCGAAATGACGTTGTTGCCCATCGGCGACGACTGAAGAGAGATTTTCCTTTTTTCGGCGCTTCGCCGCCGACCATAAGCTCAAATTCCAAGAGGAAAGAGAGAAAGAGAGAGACCCATCACATGGAGAGGCAAATGTCAGGGCAGTCGTCGACCTCGCAAACCGAGACCGTCCTGGACGGCGGAACGCAGGTATGATTTTTGCATGTTTACGAATGAGATCGTTGATTTTAAACGTCACATTGGCGAAACCGCGCCTCCTCGACATGCACACGTCGGCTGTTGTGTGTGCGGAACACAGATAAGGCGGATCGTGTTTTATCTCGGGGTATACCGTTTCGACTTTCGGTGGTATCGTGTATGCTCGCGTTACCTTGTTCACTGATTTTTCAGCTCGAGTATTTTGTTTACTTTGAGTTTTATTTGCGTTGATGATAAAAGAATTGTTGATATTGAGAGAGGCCGATCTGAGGGGGAGGGAAGAAGTTTTTGGTGTTTCGTGTGTTGTTGATGAAGAAACGCGATGATGCGCATAAGTGTTTGGTACGGATTCTTGGTACCAAAACCAAGATGCAGAAATACCAAGTCCACAGGGTTGAGGCTTCATTCGACGAGTGTGGATGACAAATCTCCATTGGGTGGTATTCGAGTTCTGGATCTTTCTCGAATAGTCGCTGGGCCGTATTGCACCATGATACTGGGAGACTTGGGAGCTGAAATCTTGAAGGTTGAGCAGCCAGGTGTGGGAGATGAGGCTCGTAAATGGGGGCCACCCTTTTTCAAAGATACCAAAGAATCGACTTATTTCGCTAGCGTGAATCGCAATAAAAAAAGCATTTGTATCGATTTGAAGAGAGGGAAAGATGTGGTTTATGATCTTGCTAAGAAATCGGATGTTTTGATAGAGAACTATGTACCTGGAAAACTGTCCAAGATGGGATTGGGCTACGACGAATTAAAAAGTGTAGCACCGCATTTAATATATTGTTCCTTGACTGGTTATGGATCAGAAGGACCTTACGCGAAGAGACCAGGATATGATGTTATAGCAGCTTCCTTAGGAGGCTTAATGCACATAACAGGTAGATAAATTTTTTAAAATATTTTAAAATGAAATTACTCTTCCTTTTATTGAAATAATTCTTTAAAAACTAATATTTTTTATAAATATTTTCTACTACTTTAAATTAAATATGTAAATTATAAAAGTATTTAAGACAATAATATTTATCTATAAATGTAATAATGTAGTAAATACTATTTGTAGGAGCAAAAGATGGTGCTCCCTGCAAACCTGGTGTAGCATTGACTGATCTTGCAACTGGTTTATACGCTCATGGTGCAATTATGGCAGCACTTCTTCAGCGAATGAAGACTAACAAAGGCCAATGGATTCAATGTAATCTTTTGTCAACTCAAGTGGCTAGTCTAATAAACATTGGTTCCAATTATATTAATGCTGGTAAGGAAGCAAAAAGATGGGGCTCTGAACATGAAAGTATCGTTCCCTATGAAGCTTTTCCAACAAAGGATGGTTACATGACTGTAGGAACTGGTAGTGACTTACAATTTCATGATCTTTTAAGAAAACTAGGATTGTCTGAGTTGGAGACTGATGAAAAATTTAAAAATAACATTAACAGAGTTAAAAATAGAAATGAGTTATTGAAGATATTGAGACAAAAATTTAAGGAGAAAACTAATGAAGAGTGGAATAAAATTTTAGAAGGTTCATCATTTCCTTATGGACAAATCAACACAATGAAACAAGTAATTGTTAATTAAAAAACTAAAAATTATAGTTTTTATATTTGTATTTTACAAATAATGTTTGATTTTTAGGTGTTTGAAGATCCTCATATTCAATATATAAAATTGGTGAAAGATATAGATCATCCTGTAGCAGGAAAAATGAAGGTTGTAGGACCTCCTGTAAAATATTCTTATGCAAATAATGCTGTAAGACTACCTCCGCCTACATTAGGTCAACATACAACTGAAGTTTTAAGAAGTATTGTTAATTATTCTGAGGAAACTATAGATGAATTAAGAATAAAAAAAATTATCCAATAATATTTTTTTATGAAGTGTTATATTTTTACTAATATTTTTGTATGAAATTGTGTATTATATTTTTCTCAATAAATGTGTATATATATACATATATATTTTATTAATAAAATTGTATTTTTTATTATTTTCAAGTCCTGCCTAAAACTTATTTTATTTTTAAAATATACATTTTTTAGACATGATAAAAATAGCTTTTTTTTCATGTTTTCAGGATGTTCAAACAGTTAGATTGCGTCTTCGAAAACCAAGATCAGATAAAAAAGTTCAATGGACACAAGGAACAGTTGACAATGAAAATATGAACAAAAAAAAATCAAAATGTAATTCATTCTACTTTTATAATAATTTGTAATAATATTTTAGTTTGAATTAGACTATAAAAATTACGCTTTTTCAGGTTGTTGCATATATGAAAAACCCAAAAAGTTTGGTGAAAGTAGTTCAGAAGACAGTGATGATGAATGTGAACACTGTCATGGACGTAAAGAAACTCATAAAAAGGGTGGACCAACTAATAAAGATGAGCCACCTGGAGATGCCATCCCATCACATCCAGGTAACGATCAACTAGAATTCATGCAACTTTTTCCTCAAAGGATTTGAAATATGAACATTAAATATTTTTATTAAAAGCTAAGTAATCAATAAAGTTAATAAAGCATAAAGTTTTATCTATAAATAGATAACTTAATTTTAAACTTTAACTAATTTTATTTTAGAAATTGAATATTTTATACTAAAAATATTTTACAGTAGTAAGTTTTATTTATAAAAGTGAATAAAGTTTTTAATTTAAATAAGCAAAAATAAACCTAGTAAATTAAATAATTTTGTTATTACATTTTAAACTTCTATAATAATTCAAATTAATAATCAACCTTTAAAACTATTTCAAGTTTTGTATGCAATAAACTTATTTTCATATCTACAAATATATTATATAAAGATGTATGTTTGTTTCAGAACCAATTGCTACAGGAGGCTCTGCTTAAAACTGGCGTATAGATTATAAAAATACTATCATGGCTCAGTCCTTCATACATGCTGATAAAACGCGAGCCATGTTGCGTCCTATAAAAGTCAGAAAGCAGGTGTATTTGACTGTGATTTTGTTATTTGTATTTATTGACATGAATGTTTCCATTTTATAATAGACGAATCAATATATGAAATGATAAAATCAAAATCTACCAATTATCAGCAAAGCCAAGATGTTCTTGTCGATCAAATTTGATTCACAATGAAATAAACTTCCAAAAAATTGTTGAATTTATTGTACTGCATACTAACAGTCGATTTAAATGATATCTTTGGATTTCAATAGCTGAATTAAGTATTAATAAATAAATAAATATATAAATAAATAGAAAAATGTGTTAAATGAAAATAAGTAGAATAATAAGTCGTATATGAGCATATTATATTATTAATGATTTAAGAACTATTGAATAATTAGATTTAATATGGTTTAAAAATGACTTTAAAAGATAATTAAATTGTTCCTAAACTTTGTAGATCTTTTAATAATGAAAATTTTATTGGATTAAGAAACATTAAAGGGTCGTTAAAAAAATGTTTATACTAATTCATTTGCAAGAATATGTAGGTATATATTGTTGGGAAAATGTATAAGTTTCACATATTTCATAGTACATTTTTCCACAATCAGATTTCATAAAGTCCATAATTTGTAACACAAGTAACATTCCATTAATCAGTATTGTTTGCAACATTCTTAAGGGTACACGAGCATGCTAAAGGTTAGAAAAGGGTTGAACAAGTAATAACTATTCTTTATATTAAAAAAATTTTCGCTATCTAAAGTTGAATAGCCCTTATTTTACTTTAAGTATGCTCATGGTCCTTTTAACAATATTTTTATCGTCTTTCTGATTACAATAATATTTGTCTTAAAAACGTTCGTCCAATAAAAGATCTTTCTTCTAATTGTACGTTGAACAAGTATTTGTTTATTTTATTGCGCCTCGAAGTTTGAAAATAGAATATAGCTGTCATGGCGTTGTAATAAATTGTCACTCTGTTAAAGTTATGTATACCAGTGCGTGCAGGTGTTTGCATGTCACGATAATTATATACAAATTTTAGTAGCAAAAGAATTTGATTACAAGTACAGTTTGTTCAATAAGTATAGAAAATATAGTCATAGCTCGCAGAAAACTTAACAACCATTGCACACGACATGACAATGATCAAATTACTCGCAATCAGTTTTATAAAAGGGAGGAAATTCCCATTACTTAATATAATATTATTCATCAAATTCAATTCCCATTTTAAGAATCTTCACGTCATTAAAAAAAATATAAGCTCTACCATTTAAAATGTCAAGACAGCATTGCCAAATATATAGAGAATCAACACATTGATATATCTTGACAAATTAAATGTTATTGACAAAACGATACCGCGATGAAAATCTTATTTACATTTTAGCGTGAAGATTTTTAAATTGGAAATTGAATGGTTTTTAATCAGTCAACGTTACAACTGCTTCTGTGATATCTGCGCCTCTTTCTCACTTCCATACCTCTTCTGTAAGCGTCTTCATCCAAACCAAGAGTTTTAACCATTGCTCGACTTCTCCAAACTTTAATTGTATAATCATCACTTGTGGTGACTAGCATTTCGGGATCACGAGGGTTGAAAGCTACCGAGTTTACTACGTCAGAATGTGGGAATTTGGCCAAACACACGCCATAGTGTCTGTCCCAAAGGTATCCATGTTTATCTTCAGCGCCACTAAAATACAAATTTATTTTTATTTCTACAATTTTTCATTTTTATTTAGTTTTGAATAAAAAGTTATATGAATTAACGTTCACCTTGCAACATATTCATTGCATACATCTAAAAATATGAAGAAACATTCATTATTGGGCGTATAAGCTTTGTGAGCTCTAAGCATTGTGCCAACTTGTTTTAATGTCACTAAATCAATAACGTGAATATCAATTTCCTGAGCTATTGGTGGAGGTTGTAATGGATTTGTAATTACGTAACCTCTTGGCCATGGTCTAGTATTAATATATAGGTATCTAGAAGGAATATTTCATATAAGACAAAATATTATTAAAATGAATGGAGATTAACAGATCAAAACTTAAAAAAGTTACCAAAGTAATATCGTTATAAAAGATATTTCAACTTAAGCTTTTATGTTTATACTTTTCTAATGTTTTTCTTATCAATTTCCAGTTATACATATGTAAAAAGTAAAAACCTGTGATCAGGAGAAAGACCCATTCCAATAATGTGACCATGAAGATCAATGAGATGATCTATTTTATCAAATTTATCAGCTACTGAGTTATAATCTAACCAATTGGGTTCAGGTCTAAAAGAACCGTTGTTTTGCATTTCTCGTTCTCTGTGTCGCTGAGCAAGTCTTTCTTGGAGTGATGGACCAGGGTCAAGTCTCCGAGGAAATGTGACTGGCTTGATTCTTTTAAAACCTACTTGATGTGGTGTGTACGTTTTGGAGCCTGTTGTAAAAATAAGGAACTTTTCGGGACAGTCAGCTAAGTCATCAGAGTCATCACAGTCTTCGGCGGATAACGAATCTAAAATGTTATTAAACAATTTAATATTTTATAAAGTTTTACTTTAAAATTTAGAAATAAGTAAATTAATATCATTGAGCACTGTAGAAATAAATATAGAAGAATTATTAATCCTTTCATTTCATTTACATTATTTTCATTTATCGCGTGAAAATATAAGAGAAACGAAAAAAACGTATGGCTCCTGAAGGATCTACAGGGACTCGAAGGGTTAAGCTTTGGTGCAAGTATCTATATCTCAGTATCCTCTGAAGCACCTGGGTAATCCCTTTGCACTACCAATTCCCTGTTGAAGGCTTGAAACCCCCTCACATCTTTCCGTGGTCGGAATAGAGGTTTGGCCCGCTCTTTTCTCATATCTACAGTTTATCTACTAGACATAAACTCTGCTCGATATGACCAAATCGGGACCCGCATAAACATGATTTCTTTGGGGACATTAAGTGAAAGAAACTAAAACTTTGAGAACAGTTTCTTGAGGCTTGACGAAAGTACTGCCAAACTATGGCATAAGTTCTGCTAAAGATTGGCTAAAGTTCGACCAAGTTTGGTTAAAGTTAAGTTAGGTATATCCTAGCCCTTATGGAAAAAATCTGCAGATATCAATTACTGCAAGATTCTCTGCACAATTTTTACACAATTTTGTGCAGTTTTCGTAACGCAGGTTTTCCTGCAGGGTTTTCTATCCGTTTTTGCCTGCAGATCTGTCTACAGAAATAGAATATATTTCTGCAAAGATATCTGCATGCAAAAACCTTGTAGAAAAACCTGCAAAATCTGAATAATCTGCAGAAAATCGTGCAAAAATTCTACAGGAAATCTCGCAGGAATTTCTGCAGATATTTTCCATAAGAGGGGCTACCCTTGTGAAGTTTGGCTTAACTACTACGAAACTTGTGCGTAAGTTTCATTAAGTTTAACCCACGAATAAGCACTTTTCGGTCCTACGCGGACACGCGCGTGGGAGCCTCTGAGAGGCCAAATTCAGGTATGTATATGGTGTTAGTAAGGGGTGTTTAACAGATCTGAAATAATAAAAACGTTTGAGGTAATTTGTTTAATAATAAACATTTATTTAATGTTTATTCGACTTTGTTAATAGTTGTTTTATTAATTTATAAATAAAAAAAAATTTAATTTTTGGCTCTATTTGAAGATAAATAATATTTCTGATGAATTCTATCTAAATTTTTTTACTGAGATGAAGCCGTTTGAAAAAAGCGTGGTATCTCAACAATGCGCGAGCTCGTGAGTTAACATATTTTGTAAACAAAGGTTTGCCCAAACTTAAATTTGTTAGTAAACATGGAGAACTTGAGCCAAACTTAGCGAAACTTTATTGTCTGTCCCCTAACAATTGATTTTTCCGCGGGGAGTGACACAGGACCACATTCCAATATAAAGATATTTTGACTCTCCTATTAGACTGCGACCAGACAACCTAAGGGTGACCCAAACCTTCGTCTGTCAGCTTTACACGAGTTCCGAACTTGGAACCGTGGTGCAAAAATATTAAGTTCACAGATACCTCTATCTACTAAGCCTTAACATAAAGGAAAAAATGATATTCTTTTATTTTACCTTCCTCATCGCTTTCCTCTTCCCATTGTGGACTAGCTTCATTATCACTATCACTGTCTGCAACTTCTTTTTCCATCTCAACTTGCCTATACTCCTGATTATATCTAATTGGACTGGCATATTCGAATCCATCCCCTAATTTTCTCCAATTCATAAAACCACCTTCCAATGTGCTATACCTGCATTAATAAACATAAAAAATGTACATAACAAATAAAATATTATATCATTCTTTTTAAAAGTAAATCTTACTGTAATCGAGATGATGCATGATGCAAAACCTCAGGTTCTTCCTTTTTCGTTTCTTGACTCGTAGAAGCCAATGAAATATCTCTATGACTCAATGGGTTCCCTTTCTCCTCTTTCATATTAGAACTAGATGGTTGATTATTTTGTGCGTCAGTTTCTGTTGATAACGGTGATAAACAATTCGCGACCATAACTGCCCTAATTGACGATGCATTTCCGTTGTAGAACCTACATATTATAAGGTAAATATGTTAACAAACATACATTTCTAATTAATTACCTATTGAAGACAAGAGATGACTATTACTGAGGGAATTATTCATTACCTATATAACTGATTCATTATGGGTACATGCTCACTTCCCGTCTCTTGATTAGCCTTATTCAGCCATAAAACGCTTGTGCTGACCAGGTGTGCTAACCAATGAAGGCCTCCACTTAAGAGGTAGCGTTCACTGTACCAAGTACCAAATATGTCATATGGTTTATTGACAACTCTGCATTGTAACTCAAAACCCTCTGTACAAAAAAAATTTTTTTTTTACTATTTTAGAAAAATGAATACCATATTAAAACTACAAATATTCAAACAACAAAATGTACACAATAAAAAAAAATAACATTTTCAGTATTTTTTTCTTTTTAATAATCTGTCTCTTTAACATTACGTCAGAATAATAGTAGAATTGTTAATAAAAAAAAAATTATTATACATTTTTATTATAATTTTCCTTTAAAAACATTTAAATAATATGTAATTTGTTCAAATAAAGATAAATAATAATAATAATATCTACCATATACTAATTATAATAAATTATATAGAATATTTCTGGTTTTTCTTATGAACTTATAAAATAATATAATAATATAAAATATTTTTTTTTAAGAATATATTAATGTTTACTAATATAAATTGATTGTTATTGATGTCTAAGACATTTTTAGATGATCTATTTTTCTTGGCACCTTTAAATTAGAGTATGTTATTAATGGCACATGATAACTGAATAATGATATTAATAGCTCATCTTATCGAAGTATGCATCATGTTCTCATTAATCTGATTAAAATTATTTTCTAAGAAACCAAATAAAATTAATAATGAAAAATATCTTACCTGCTAATCTGAATACAGCTATTTCACCTGATGTGCTGTGTGGAGTACCAAAATGAACACCAGATACCAATAATAATGTATCTGAAGAATTAAATTGTGAAAATTGTGTGTACTTCCAACTAAAACTCTTCATATCATGATGATATTTTATTGATACTGGGTGTTGACTATTCCATACCTATAAAAAAAATTATCCAAATAAGAGTTAATAACAATCAGTCTTATTAAAGAAAAAAAATCTTTTACTTACCAATATATAACCATCTTTTGAGCAAGTAGCAAACATTTTGCCATTGTGTGAAAAACTAACATGTAATACCTGATGGGAATGTTCTCTTAAAGTTTCTGTTTCTAACAGTGGTATGTGATATGCTAAGCGTTTAAATTCACCCAGCCAAGATGTTTTGCCTTAAAACACAATAGAAATTACAAATAAAAATGTGGTTAATGCGAGGCATACTGAATGTTGTACAGATTTTATCAAACAAAGCTTATCATGACTAACGTGTTTTAATTACTACATAAAAATACAAAAAATCAGTAAAACTAGTAAAATAAAATAAAAAAGTTTAGTTTAATAAAGTAAATCATTTGAATTTCATAAGCTACGGGTTTTCCAACTTTACAAGAGCTGTATAACCCACGCTTAATGATTGACTAATAATCCGTCGACATTGCAATATACGCGGCAACCTACTTCATTTGCTCTATCACCTGTCGATACACCCTTTAAGCCTACTCGATAAAAAAAAGCAGACAAACAAGACACAGCCACTCCTCTCACCTGGCATGATCCCGATGCTGGAGTCGACCTTATACGTGCGATAGAACAGCGCCTTCCAGAGCATCTCGTCCTGCGAGACTCTGTTCCAGGATCTGCAGACCTCGCCGGCGGTCAGCAGCTCCTTGGGACTGAAGTACTGAAAGATGCTGAGCAGCACGGAGTCGGGCATGTAGTACCAGTCGGTGTTGGCTTCTTCCCCCAAGCTCCTAGTCGGCGACACCTCGCGCTGTTCCCGCTGCTGTTCCTCCTCCTCCTTCTCCACCTCCGGCATCTTCTCCTCGAGCTTGATGTTATCGCTGCTGCTGCTGCTGCTGCTGCTTGCGGCGGCGGAGGGGGCAACGTCCTCGGGGATGCTCGGCAAACCGACGACCGAACCGTCGTCCGTCACGTCCATGATATCGCGTCGTCGTCGCCTCGCACTTGTGTGTACGTGTGTGTTTACTGCCCCCGCGCGCGCTCTTTGTTTACTGGAACAGCTGATTGCGCGCACACCTGCACTGCACAGCAGTCGTGCTATGCGCGTTGCCTCTGTATACCTATATATTATAGCTTCTTCAGTGCAGCAGGCGGTGGGACATTGTAGAAGCGCGATCCGCACCGAGCAGCACGACAAAGAGCATTAATGCAGCCATCGACTCGATGCGGCGGCGGTCGCGGCGGTGGTTGTTGCGGCCAAGGAATCGATTCCTCGGAGGCTACTGCTCCCCGTCGTCATTATTTTATAGCTATAGGTATACACACGCGCGCACGACTGTTGCGCGTGCTCTCGGCGCGATGCTGCTGAGGTTCTTCGATGCCTGTGGAACATCCAAACGTACGTGACTCACTCTCGGTCATGCTATTGAGTATTATATAGGTTCAATTGATATCATATATGGCTATCCGTGAGGGATATAGTTTGCAGGTAGGAAGAAATGTGCTTCGGATAGTCGACTTTTTTCCCTACGTCAATATACAGTAAATATAATACAATACTTTTAAATTATACGAGGAATATCGTAAGTATATATAATCTATCTAGTTCGATTATATTGATTGTGAGAGCGATCGATTTCCGCTGAGAATAAAGAGATATTTATGAATTTTTTATCAAGATTGTGTTTGCATTTCAGTTAGTTTTCATATTTATTTTTTTCGGGAAAGCACTCTAATTTAAAAGCAGTATTATTATCTTTGTGTATTTATTTATAACACGCAGTAGAGCTTTGTTTACTAAATTCAATTCGATATCTATAGTCCCAAACTGGATCTAACGATTATTAATACATTTATTTTCAAAGTGAAGGTCTATATTATATATTTGTGGAAATTAATATCAATTAAAAACAAAGCCGTTGTTTTTCATTTATTTAAGGATATACTGTTATAAATAATGGGTTTTTGGGAGAAGAAATTTAATTTTAATAGGAAAATTATTAAATAATACACGTTTTTTACGTCTCGCGATAATCATTTATTATTATCAGACTGAATATTTTTGAACATTGCAATGTATTGTGTAGTATATTATAATGAATATTCTATACTAAGAAATAACAAACAAAGCTGAAAGCTCATTAACATTACGCATTTAAAGAACACTAAAAACTGACCTTACACGTTTGTACACGTTTGCTCGCGTTTCCGTTCGTCGTATTTTAATAAACCCACTAACATACCTATCAAAACAAAGAACCAAGAGGAATAAAACTCAGCTCCAATAAGAAACATATACGACAGGTATATATATTTACTCGAACCCGTTTCGAGGTTAACCTCTTTGAAAATCCTTTCATATTTTGTGCACTTCTCTCAATTTGCTCTTCATCCTCCGTAAAACCTGCACTCCTACTGTACATAAGGTAATCGCGATAAATTTTACCAGCGTATTTCGACGATTCGATGGAAAATAAAAAGAAAAAAAAAAGAAAACGAGACTCACCGCCAGCAGCCACGAGCCAAACACACCACGCAAAACTTTCGTTCGAACTATCTATACATGACAGGAAAACAACAACACCGCGAGCAGTATATAGCAGTAGCAGCAGCGTCGCTTTTATGACGTCACCGAGAACATGTAAGTATATTACGGACGGACGCACGAAAGCACACAAGAGAAGAATCAAACCCAAAAGCAGCGCATGAGATGACGATCGATGCCAAGAAAAAAGAGAGAGAGAGAGAGAGAGAGAGAAAAATTCTCACCAGGCTCACCTTGTGACGAATAAGACGCGGGAGCACGCTTGCTGCAGGCCGCGACTTGCGCAGCTATGCTATACTCTCTATCCTCCTCTCGCGGCAGAAGGATAGGTATAATCACTCTGCGTCTTCTTTTTTTTCCCACATTTTTCGTCGGAGGGCGCGCGGGAATTCCAGTTCTCGAGTATTACCAAACTGTACGCATGTGTATATAGGTATATAATGTCTCGAGAAGAAGGTGCTGGTGTAAGTGTTGCGCGCACGCACGAGTGGACTTTGCATCGGTGCGCCTGTACGTAATAGTGTTTGTATACATGTATAAAGGACTGGTGTATCTCATGCGGGTCTAATAGGTAACGTGTGTTATGTACTGCAATTGCGGTCTTGCGCAATTATACTCTTTCGCGCGCCGCCAAGTATATACTTGAACCAGTGCACTTTGCGCAAACTGTGTTTGCATTTGAGAGAGAGAGAGAGAGAGAGAGAGAGAAAGAGAGAGAGAGAGCATCCGCAGGTACTATATACAATTGCAGTTTAGTGTATAGTATGTATTATTATAAAGCGTTTAGGTTGGAGAGTGAGAGAGATATTTATAAAATGAGACACTGAAGTGAGCTGATGTATTCTAGAATTTGTGAAAAAATATAATTACATGAATTTTATTTACTGATTATCTAAAGAAGATATTACTTTTCATTATTATTATTTCGATAAAATTCTATGTAGATAAATTAGATATAAAATTGCAAGTATTAATTGTGTTTTCATAAAATGCTGAGTAAATAACGTGACATGCATTTGGAGTATAAACATTGATTTAATATAACAGTGATTTTTTTCATATTAACATTCAGTCATGACATAGGGTGACTTTCCAATAGGTGTCATCGTGCAGTTGGACGTGTAGCTGTGTCGAGCACATGTGTCGCTGTCTGCATGCGTTGTGTGCACGGGAAAGAAGAGAGGGGTACGCTGCCAACTGCAAAATTCTCTTTTCGTTGCTCCGAAACGAAGAGTAACATAACCATAATATGTCTCGCTTATACGTCAACCGCATATAAGTTGGCAGCGTTCCCTCTCTTATTTCCCGTGCACACAACGACATGCACACAGCGAACGGCCAACTGCATGATGACACCTATTGGAGAGTCACCCTTAAGGGGAGCGAACTTTACCATTGTGACCTTCACCTCGCGTTGTAGTTTTCGTTGTACGTTTAAAATTTACGTGTTAACACTAAAGTCGAAGATGATAATAATTTATTATCATGTAAAGAATTGCGGTGTGGGTATACTGGAGTACGCGACGCGAACGCGACGCAAACGTGCAAAAACTGGCATTGTAGACCTTTAATATTTAACAGTTAGTAATAGTTTGAACCACGAAAATTGTAATCATTCACCTCCAATATTTTAGCTAGATTTTTTTCAATACATAAAACAATATTTAACTATTAAGAATCAATGTTCTACAATGGGTAATGTCGAGCGTTTGCGTCGCGTTCGCGTTGCGTACTCCAGTATACCCAGACCTTAAGTTTACAGATATTTAATTTATATAGATAAAGGAGAGTCGTCCGGTGTGAATTCTGTTAGCATATCATGTTTATTAAAGTGAATATAGTATATATAATGCATTAAATCAGTAGTACCATATTAGAATAGGATTGTTAGGTTACACACCTGCTTGCATCGCATTCAGAGTATATATTAG